>VWYH01000160.1:574340-678616 GCA_013399365.1 Pampusana beccarii
TGGATTGGTCTGGCCTGGCGGCGCGGGGCGGCGCGGGGGCCGCGCGGAGCAGTCGCGCCGCGGAGCCCCGGGGAGCGGCAGCGCCGAGCGGAGCGGGGTGGCTTCGGCGCGGTGCCTCCTCTCCATGTTTGGGAATAATGGCTACCGAGGCGTGAACCACAAAAAGAAAGAGAGAAAGAAATCCGCCGCCGCGGGAACCCCCTGGATGGGGCCGGGTTGGGGCTGCCTGCGGCGCTGATCTTTACCCCTTCTCTCCCTCGTCGGATGCCGGCCGGAGCCGCCTGGGTCGCTTTTTTTTTTTTGCTTTTTTTGCCTTTTTTCGGTGTGTGTCTGTGGGCTTTTCGCCCCCTCGCGTGCTTTTCTCCCCGCCGTGGCCCCGCGGGTGATGGACCCGTAGTGCCGGCTGCGCGGCGGCTCCGGGGCTGAGCCGGCGGCGGGGACGCAGCTCGCCCGGGTGAGGCGGAGGGGGCGCAAACTTTGAGCCCCGGGTTCGGCCAGAGGGGAAAAAAAAAACAGACCAAACCCGAACAAAACACAAGGGAGGAAAAAAAAAGGAAAAAAAAAAAAGGGGGAGAAGAGGCGCGCTGCCTGCACCGCCGAGAGAGCGAAGGAAAAGGAGCGAGCGGCGGCGACTGCGGCGGGAGGAGGCGGAGGCGCCGCGGCGGGGGCCGGCGGGACCCCCGGGGCACCTCCGGGCCGGACGCCGCGTTGTGCCGCTGCCGGGGGGGCTCGAGCGGCTCCGCTCCGCGCCGCGCCCGCGGGGGCCGCCCGGCTTCGCCTTGTGGATTATCCGGCGGGGGCCCGGCTCGCCGGCGGGGCTCGCCATGGTCTGCGCGCCGCACGGTAAGTAGCGGACCCCCCACCCGCGGCGGGGCTTCTTTTCTCTTGCGCTCCCCGACCCGTTTTTCAGCCGGGCTGCGGGAGCCGGGGCGTTCGGTGGCTTTGCGGTCAGACGGGAGAAGGAAAGAAGGAAATCGCCGCGTTTTCCGCCCGGTGCGATGGTTGTGTGCGTGCGGTTTTTTTGTCCTTTTTTTTGTGTATGTGTGTGTGTGTCTCTTTCGGTGCAGTCGACGAGGTGGTTTGATTTTTCCGGCCGCGCCGTTTGCTCGCTGCCAGCCCCGCCTCCCCAGCCCCGTTCTCTTTTCGGAGGTGATTCACGTCCCTTGCTCCGGGTAGGTGCTGAGGTGCTCGGAGAGACAGAAACCGGCCCTTATCCATCCCCGCCGGCGAACCGAGGAGCTCCCCGTACGGATTTATGGAGAAGGGATTTTGAGAGGGGGAGGCTGGGCGTGTTTAAATAAAATAATAGACGTAGCAGTGAGGAGCTGCCGGGATGCGATGTGCTGCTCCCCGAGCCCTTTTTTTCACCCGATTTCGCACATTCCTCTAGTGCGACTGCATCCCTTTTGCCGCCCCCTCGTCCTTACTTCCAAGAAGGGGTGAAAGAAACGGTGAACATTGAATCGCTGCCCTCACGGGGCAGCGGGGCCGAGCCGGGGGTGCGCGGCGGACCCGGCTGCTCCCGCCCGCTCGGCGGACGCGGCCTCGGGCTCTGCGGGCGTGCTCGGGGCAGGCGGGTGCTGCGGGATGAGGACGAGATTTCTCTGCGATTGCTGGCGATTGAAAGCGGTAACAAACTTAAAAATCTGTAGACGGTGGTTAACCCCTTCGGTGCAGGCCGGAGCATTTCTAGTCACAAAGAATAACAAGTTTTAAAACGGCCTTCGTGTTTGTTTTTTTTTTTTTTTTCCTTGTGTGTTTTTGGCCTGAGAAATAACCCGTCGGGCGCCCCGCAGCGGGTTGGGGTCCCGCCGGGGCCGGGCCGACTGCCCGGGCCCGTCCGTGTTCCTGCGGCTCTTCTGCCCGGCTTGAGGGGAAAATTTAATCCAATTAAGAAATTCAACCTTGTGTGTTTAAAAGTGACAAATTGGAAAGAAGGGGGAAGAGGGGGGCGAAGTAAAATTTCCAGGTCGCTGTTTAACTGAGGATGGTTTGGGAAAAAAGCTCAAGAATAAGATGAGAACATAACGAAGGAAAGAAGGACCTTTTAAAATGGCAAAGGCTTGTAGGTCTTTCTGGAATTTAAACTGGTTTTCAGGCATGTAAAATCTTCTTGAAGTTGCACATTTATCTCAGGAGGCTGCTTGCTAACTAATCTTCTCAAGGCATGTCCTGATTTTTGTAACGTTACAGTATCTGAGGTCCTTTTAACCTAATTTTATAACAAAGATAATTTCTTGTTATGTAAGTTACTGTTCTGAATGATTGCTTTGAGTCGTGGAGATCGTCCTTAACTGCTCTCCCCTGTGCTGCAGAAACTGGAATTATTTACTTCCTTATCAATTCTCAAAATAAAGCCTCGCTCACCTGGAAAAGGCTGCTGAGGTATTACAGGAAAGCAGAGTCTCCCCATTCATCTTTCTAAAGAGTTAAATCTCTGGTCATCCCTGATCAGAAGTTACTTCAGAGGTTTATGTTTATGGGTAAATCCAATTTTCCCCACATACAGACTTACGAGGACGAGCTGTTTGCTTTATACACAGCATTAACTTCCTACAAGCAGCAGACTTCTAATGCTCTCTTGAATAATTTTCTTCTTTGCTGACAGCAGTCCCCTAAAGCTGCCCTGTGCTAAAGCCAAAAGGCACCAGCTTTGGCTGCCTGATTTTCTTTTCCAGAGGAGATTAATGCTGTAAAACAAGCAGTGTTTTATTTCGTTGGATATTGAGTTTTTGCTAGTACAGAGTGATTTTTTTAGTTTTACTTTATTTTGAAGGTGGGTTATTCCGAGTGAAACCTTAAGCCTCGTTTATCAGAGAAGGGCAGTCTGTTCTCATAAACAAATGAAGGAGCAAAACAAATCCCGGTGTTATTCTATCCGGACGTGCAGTCATCTGTGGGACCTGTGGGCTGTGCTGGCTGAACTGAACAGCAGTGTCGCTGGTGCCTCTGGGATGTTTAGCTTAAAAAAGGGATTGGAGTATGCTTCAAATTCCAGTGATAAACTACAGACATTTAGCAGCAGTTGATATTTGGTTTGCTTTGATTTCGCAAGAATGTTGCGATTTGAAGTGTTATGTTTCAGTAAGGGGTGCAAATGTTAGTGTTCCCTAACTAAAAACTGTTAAGATGTTTAATGGTGCTATGTTGACAGAAGTGCAATAAAAAGGGCTGCGTTCTTTGTTGAGCCAGGCTCCTGTACGGCACTTTTGGAAAGCACAGATTTGTATGTCGTTTTCTGCCTCAAATCTTTTCTTCTTCTTTTTTTTCCTTGACTTCCAGCATCCTTGTGTTGACTGACCCATAATAGCTAAGGATTGTGGTGTCTGGATGTATTTTAATATGAAGTAGTCTTTTAAAAGCTATTACAGACAATTCAGTCATGTAAAATTATTTGTATCATTGGAACAGGAAATGTAAGATGGTTAATTTTAATGACTCTATGAATTTACAATATCTGAAGTCAGGCAGGTACGAGAATGTGTTGCTCTTCACTTAATAGCATGTTTGAGCAAAGATTGGCATTCTGCATCAGAAATGTAAATTTTAGGGTTTCTTGCAGTCTTTTATCCTTCTGAATAAAGATGGAAATTCTGGACTAGGTAAAGAAACATGTGGTTTTACCAGAAATTATTTCCTAGACTGATCAATTACTAGGACATGTAATGAGAAATACACTCCTTAGGGAGAGGAAGGAGGGATTGCCATTACATAATATCCCTTGGGATAATTTCTGTATCACATAATGAGGTTGGTGATGGAGCATTTGGGGAAAATGCCTATGGATAGGAATTTGTTCTTCAGATTTACATAAGCAAAACGTATTACTGAAAAATAGACTTGTTAAACATAGTGATGTTACGTTAGTAGGTGGGTGCTTTGCCTCTGTACACGTTTCTTTTGTTCTCATAACTACTATGGAAGAGATTAGGTAACGATGAGACTAAAACATCCACAAAATGAGAGATGTTAGTGAATCATTTCCTTACTTATTTAATGCCAAAGGTAAACCATTAAGGGCTTATGTTCTGTTCTAGGCTTCATTAAATTATTACTGTTTATCTATTGAAAATAGGTCCTAAGGAAAAGTCTCTAGACTTAATGGTGTGAACACGGATGACCTTATTCTCATGCTGGTTAAAATGAAACGTGTAGAAATGCATATACGTGATGCTCTGGAGTCATCCACAACAGCGGTAGCTGGACCGCGTTTTCAGAGTCCCCATGATACCCTAAGGATCATCTAGGAGCTGACTTTCAGACGGAGAAGAAACTGCTTGTTAAAAGTGACTCAAGTACAGCCTGACTGTTTTAGTAGCCATTGCCTTAAACAGGAAAATAATTTGTTTCTGCTCGCCTGCCCTGCAGCATCTTTCCCGCAGGGAGCGAGCGGCCGCGGCAGGACCCAGCGGAGGGACGGGTGAACAGAACAGCTCTGTCGCTGCGGGGGATCTGCCTCCCTCGAGTTGCTCGTTTAAAAGCTGAGCGCTGATGATTCTAGTAGTTTTTCAAATGGTTTGCCCAGCTTTTGTCCCTGGAGTCACAAACGCGTTGCAGCAGCCGAGGTGGCCCAGCGACCGCCGATGGTGGCCCAGCGACCGCCGATGGTGGCCGGTGGTGCGGGCAGGGCTGCACAGCTGTCGCTGCTTGGGAAGTTCAAGGTGCAATGGCTGGTTTAACGTCCAGGCCCCTATTTCGGCATTTCATTGATGATAATATTTTGTAGTATTTTGTGTGCCACCATGTGGCAGGCGGGGCACGTTACAGTTGTCGAGGTGCGGGTGGGTGTTGCAGGCCAGTCCCGGTCTTAGTGTTGTCTCGGTGGTTTTGGTTTGTGTCTGGGTTTAGTGCCAGCTCTCTGTTCTGATTCACCTGACACTGGCTCAGGTGCCAGATCCTGGTCACTGGAAATGCAAAGGGGAGCGGTGGCTGCTCACTGCCGGCCCGCGCGTTGTGTTCCAAGTTTGTGGCAGGGCTTTGCTTTCCAAAAAGGTGGAAAATGGTGCTGGATTTAAGCACTGAAAATTTGCATAAATCAGTGACATTTCTGCATCCCGTAGAAAAGGTCCCCATCAGGGGAATGGAAATCTGTGTAACTGATACCGGTGGACGGACGTGGTGACAGATGGTGACGCTGGGTGATCTGTGCTGCCCTGTCAGAGTTGGGGACAGTGACCTCTGCACTAACCACCTCACAGGATCGTTCAGCGTATCTCAAGGTAGCTAATATCATTTTAAATGGTAAGAATAGCAACCTATGATTGTTGGTTCTTGTAAACTTAAACAAGGATGGTGCTGTTGACATGGATGTAGAAAAAAGGTTCCCCAAAACATCCATTTGTACCCTGTACGACTGCATTGAAAGGGTTAAAGATAAATAAAATATGTGTTCTTTAATGTAATTTTTTTTAAATGTTACTTTCTGGTGGGTGGTAGGAGAATTTAGATGAAGACAGCATTTCAAGGTGGCTGGTTTTGTTAACAAAGATATCTCTAGCTTGCTTACAATAATGAGATTTTTTTTTTGTAAAATATTTTTAATTTTGAAAGTACTCAGCATGGCTTGTGTTTTTATGGAAAAATGTTATAGTTAAATTGCTGTGGAAGGTAGCTTCAAGATTTTTAATAGTGATTTAAGGCAAGCTGGGTACATTGTTTGCCGTAATGTTTCTGTGGGGGGTAAAAACCATCTGTATGTGGATGCTGTTTCTGCAGTAACTGCTGTACTGAAGGAGAATCGGGGACATAATAGATAAATCTTGTTTGTTTTTTTGTTTTCATGGAATAATCAACAATTAAAAAATGTTTAGGCTATTAAGATACCTGCAAGCAGATCCTTACTCCAAAGCTGTAGGTTTTAAAGTCGTAGTATAGTCTGCCTTCAAAATGGTTGGAAATCCATCATAAATATTTTTTACCACATACCTTCTGTCTCCCTGGATGACTGACTCTCGAGCAAAGCCTTTGTAGAGGGTGTACTGTAATCCTTTTATGTTACTTCTTCAGTGCAGATTACGCAGCGAGAAATAATTAGGAGATTAATTTTCACCTGTCACTGCCAATAATAGATAACCTTGATACAGTGACAGGGCTAGGAATTTGGGGAGCGGAAAAGCGTTTAACCCTGTAGTGATTGCTGCAGGGACCAGGCAGAAAATGGTTGCCAGGACATGACCTCTCTGTCACGGAAAGGGAGAGACGTGTGGGTTTTTCGGCTGCCTTGTCTCCCCGAGCGCTTTGCCTTTATCCGCGAACGAGCGCCGTGGAATCGCTGTGTGCCGCACCGGCGCTAATCAGCCCGGAGCAGGCGTCGGAGACCTTTGTAGCCTCGACTTTTAATTCAAATGCAGTTCTGTTGCCTTTTCATGATTTCAATTCCCAATATGACTGGTATTCCTAGTCTGCTAGGGAAGGAAGCAAACTAATGAAGATGGCTTCATTAGGCAGAGTGCAATTTAGCCCTTGCCTCTCTCCAACAAATGCAGCTCAAAAAACATCCCAGAAGTATCTGTGCTTTTGGTCTTCAGAGAAAGCAAAGCTGAGGTGTTTCTCCTCCCTTTCAAAATTAATTACTAGCTCACATCAGGTGAGCTTAAAAAAAGTAGCCTAGGCTCTAAGACAGTGAGGGTAAATGGGAAGGAAGGAAGGAAGGAAGGAAGGAAGGAAGGAAGGAAGGAAGGAAGGAAGGAAGGAAGGCAGGCAGGCGAAGGGTGGCCTTCTGCTTCTTTTTTATTTTTTTCTTTTCTGCTGAAGTTTAAATCTACAATCTCTTGAAAATGTAATGGGAAACCAGCCTACAGAAAATGCCATTATTCATATCATCCTGAGCTCATTTATTTTATCTGCAATAGTAATGATAAGACAGGCTGCTTGGTAATGCTGATAAGCTGAGGAATATCTTAGAGCTATTTGTAAAAGTTAAAGCAGATCTTGGTACTGAGAGATAGGGAAACTGATGAGCCTTTGGGCAATCTGCAGAGCTGAAAGCTAATAAAGATTTTAATAGGAAAGCCTCATTAGGATTAGGGAGAAGATCCATTATCTGGGATTTACACAACACAAATGGTGGGCCAACTTTAATTTTTGCTTCTTTGTTCATTAAATACTGTTGCTGAATGTGAAGCCTTTTAACTCTGATCTGGATCGCTTCTTACATTCAAGGAGCCGTCACCAGCTGTTGGCTGAGCAAAGATGGAAGGGCAGTTTGTGTGAGAATGTGTTTTCCAAATGTGAGAAATGCCAGAAAATCATCAGATTCAAGGGTCAGTCACTTTTCAGGGGAGCAGAAATACAGTTGTTAGCAGGTGCCTGGCTGGGAGGGTTCTCAGTAGTGTCTTTTTTCTGTTGTGAACAATATTTCTGATCTTCTGGCCCTGAAGAGCATCTTTAGAAGGAAACTAACCCACTGCTGTTGTGCTGGTTCTCTTATGGGGAGACTGAAATTCTGTTGCTGGAGTGCGTGGCTGGTCTGCCCCGTTCAGCCCGGTGGGTGTGAATGCCAGATCCCCCGGTGGTGGCTTTTTGATGAGTTGTGGTTGCGGTGTGGACAGAGCTGTTGTGGTGGAGGAGCTGTCTCCAGCGCGGCTGGGTCGGTGTGGTGGGGGCGCTGGGCCGTGGGTGACCTGATCGAGTGGTTCGTAGAACTGGCTTTAGCACCAGGTGCATTCTTACACGTGTGATACACAGAATAGTCACTTTTTGAGACCCTGAGTGTGTGCGAACACCTGTCACGTGGTCTCAGCTGTGTTATTGCTCATACTTTGCATGATCTGCAAGGTGCATGTAAGCTGCTGAGAGAGAATTAGTTTATCTGGCTTTTACAGGTGTATTTAATATTTTTTCTCAAGGACTATCTGGGCTTTTTTTTTGTGGTTGAACTGGATTGTAGAGCAGGAGGAGAAGCAACTCTGGAACATTCTTTGGTTTGCTTTTGATGTCCAAGCCATGTTATAACCTGATTCTACTAACCTACAGTTTAAACCATTTTCACACACAGCTGATGAGACCTAGTTGAACCTCTAACATGGATGAAGGGTTTTGTTAGACAATATCCGTGCTGGCTGTGAGATGCCACCTGTGTGAGCCTCCCTGTGCTTGGGAGCCGCCTGGTTCCTGCCTCACGTGGAGCTCACACGAGTGCCCGAGCCTCGGCTTCTGCCCCGTTCCCATGGCACAGCCCAACTGCTCCCCTGCTGTAGAATCAAGTAACCCTGGTGGCAACTACAGTGACATTGCTTCCACGGAAGGGTAATATTTGGAAAGTGTGTTCTTGTGTTTTCAGTTGCCTTTGCTATTGTGTAGCAACCAGAACCCAAAAGGGAGCACAGCACCCTGAGCCACAGAAGTTTATTCCAGGCAATAGTTTAGGATCTCCTGGTTGGAACCGGTGGTTTTGTAGGGCCTGCAGTGGACGGTGTAATAATAGATTTAACAACAAGTATTGGGACTTCTGTGTGCTTAAGGAACTTATTCAGAGCAGCTGCAGACAGATGGGCAGGGCTGGGAGGAAAGCGCCTGCTCCTGCTGCCCAGGACACACTAATTGCTCACAGCAGTTTGGTGTCAGTTTATTGCAGCTTGTTGGTAACAAGTCACAGTTTATGTCAGCAAACCAGCATGGCTTCCTAAAGAACTAACGCTATTTGCACGTAACATGTTGCTCCAGCAAGGCTGCCATTTGAGAAGTTTCTAATATTAATGTTTGATATGAATGAAACTTTTTGTTTTGTCTGTAGACCGCAACGGAACTGGAGCTGACTCGTATCAGGAGTGCCTTGATAACAAGCAAGGTATGAGATCAAGTCTCTCCAACATGGGCACTTGGGACTGATTTAGCTTGATTTCTTGCAGCTGAATTGGTTGCTGTCTCTGTCTCTCTCACTCTTTGTGTCTTTTTTTTTTTTTCTTTTTTACTTTTGCCCTGCTGTCTCCAAGCCAATTCACTGTTAACAGTTCCATGTCAACTAACCTGTTAGCTCAGCATCTCATTACGTATTTGTGCTAAGGCTTCTCGTCTCTAGCACCCCAAACCCTCTGTTATTAAGGGAGAAAGTGGGAAGGTTGTAAAACAAAAGCAGCTTGTGCGCTTGCTTGCTGTTATCTTCCTCCTTGAGTTTTAGTAGCAGAACCAAGCAGAAAAACATTAAAGTTGAGTTAAGGGAAGGCACGTGCTAGGCTGGGTTACCTGAATGCCAGACCTCCTGCAATAACTGGTGTGCTGACTCAGGCTTGTCCACCCTGCTGTCTTCTCCTGTGGCAAAGTTGATACGAGCTGGAAAAGTCTCTTGTGACTTACAAGGGAGCGATGATGGTGAGAGAGGAACCTGTTATCCTTTTACTGTAAACAAGGAAAGAAGAGTCACATCAGTAGAAATTACAGTTGTAAAAGTATCTCAGAAACATGACCCAAAGGCCATTTTATTGATTTTGTATTTAGAAAAAGGGTTGGTGTGTTGTGTTCTCTTCAGATGTCCTCTCTCAGACCTGCAATCAGAAGTGCTACTCCGTTGTCACAGCCATGTAGTGAGTGCTGAACCTTGTGATAATCAGGGAGAACAAGCACCCTTCAGTCCAGAATTTCATTCATTATAAGCTGCAGCAATGAGATAAGAGGAAATGCTTGTTTTAACCAGGTTAAAGGCATCAGTTACATCAGCTTTTTACCCTGCTGTTGACCTAGATCTGTGACGGTTGCTAAAATGATCATTTGCTGAAATTGTGACCCTTCTTGCGTAGTTTTCTGAAGTGGTACTGAGAAACACACAAAAAAAATCTGTCCCAATGTTGGTGCTTGTGTGGGTTCAGTTTCCACTGGTGTGTTCACTGTCCGTGTCCATCAGTCTGTGTTCGTGTGCTTCAAGTCAGAGCTGTTGTGAAGTGAGTTCCCTGCTGCTGGGCTGGGCTTAGGGGGGCTGGGGGTTGTTTGGTTTGGTTTGTTACACCACCCACACAAAA
Source organism: Pampusana beccarii (assembly GCA_013399365.1). NCBI lineage: Eukaryota > Metazoa > Chordata > Aves > Columbiformes > Columbidae > Pampusana > Pampusana beccarii. Next base: position 584,294 of record VWYH01000160.1, read on the forward strand.
TAGTAGTATGTTGTCTCTCTGGTGACCTTTACGCTCATCTTTTTTCACTATTTTTCTCTACTGATTGTAGTAAATACCTAATCATTGCTAAGCTTTCATTTTAGATGTTACAACTGGAAGACTAATGCAGAAGAACTGTGATAATTTTTTTTTTTTTTAATTGACTGCGGAAGTCTGCCAGACCAATGCAATTCAGGATGCTGCTTTGATAGACAGACAGTTTTTTGCAGTAGCGTTTTTCTAGTTGGATTGTGGTGGGAGTTGTTCCATTTAACATTTTGTAGAAAGCAACTGAGTTTCGGGTTTTTTAAAAAGTCGAGTATTCTCATTTTTGGAAACCAATTGCAGTACTCTTGGTGTGCCAGTTACCCTGGTTTATCTGGCAGGTCACGCTAAATGGCATTATATCCATCAGTTTCATTTGTATGTCACTACCCTAGATTTTTCTTGTCGTGTGGGTTTTGGTGGGTTTCTTTGACTTGGTTGTTAACATGTGAACGAGGTGGATCGTTGTAAACGTTTTCAGTCCCGTGTGAATTGGATCTGGTTTGGGTAATTTACCATGTCTGTGCTACATCATCGTGTTTAAAGGAACAACCTTTGAGAATGTGGAGGTGTAAAGGTAAAAGTGTATACAGTAACTCATAGTCAGTCTCTTACTGTCCAATGCAGATTACATTTTGTGAGTATGCAGTAGAGTCGAATCCACCGTTTGCAAGAATTTACATAATGTAAAATACATAGCAGACAGTAGACCCATAATTCTGGTTGCTTTCTGTTTTGTTCAAAACAAGGTAACACCAATGGCTGGAAGTAGCAGTGGCTCTTTAAAAGTATTAAATCTTCAAGCTATCTGAAATGCAATTGCCATGGCTTCTTTTTATAACGGCATGCTTGTCTCCTGGAAATTATGCTATAATGAGGTTTGGTTTATATATTTTACCCCTTTCCTCATTATAGTGCTATCTCTCAGAAGAAGCGCTTTTTGTCTTGAAATACTGTGCGCTTAAAATGAAGGCAGGTTTATAAGAATTTAATGTACTTGGGAGCTAAGGTTTTGCAGCTTTATGGCAAAGATGTTTTAACAAAGGGCTTTATGGTAAAGCAGTGCTGTATTTTAGTCAGGCAGTTGCTCAAGGGAAAATTTTCAGTATGAGCACGTCACAGCAGCGAGGAGAAACTCGGAGGGAAACGGGCCTCTCAGATCCAGTCGGTGTCTCAGCTGATATTGAGTCTTAATTCTTTGCAATTTCAACCCCCAATTTTTTATATTTTTTTTTTACCTCTTGGCTCAAGGAAGATGAAGTCTTGCACTGTGTCATGTCACAACACAACCGGGTCATTTAGGTTTCTCATTCTGGTGTGCAAAGGCAGGGTGCAGGAGAGCATGGGATTTTTCACACCTCCTCAGGATGGAGTTTGTCTTGTCAGCCTTTTATCCCCAGCATTCATTATTAAAATCATACCCTAAAAGCAAGACTTCCTGGGTGTTTGGGGTTTGGAAATGAAGAAGGCAGCAGCTGGGAGCAGTTTCCCATCCACTGCAGCAGAAAACGTGTCCTGGATCTGCGGGTTTCTCTGGGATACAGTTAATACCCCGTGGTTTCCTGAGAGCCAGGGGGTTCTGCCATGGAAAACAGGTATAAAATTACAACCAGACACGGTTGTCGCTAGAGCTTCTCGATAGGAACTTGCTGTACCTATAAATAAAACAATCCTGTTTCAAAGGTTAGGCAATGAAAAGCACTTAGCTGGGGTGGCTGCCAGGAGGCATAGCCTCACATCCTTGAAACCGTGCGTAGAGAGATGGTCTTGGAAACTGATTCTGAGTATTTTGTGTGTAGCACCTTCTCTTATCCATAGAACATTGTGCTTTACTTTGCTGCAGCAGTTTTCTCCCTGTCCCCATGCTTTCAGATGGGCTGGTCATTACCATTGGCCCTGCTGGGCTCCAGTTGATAAACCAGAGCTACAGGTTCCTGCTGGAGAAACCCAATACCTTCCACTTTACCCACTTTCTCTTTCTTGTGGAGTATCTTGGTTCTCTGTTATTTCCCCCCAGATGAATTAGTTGATATTTTTCCAAGATGAACATGGTTTCATCTTTCTGGTCGCACTGTTGACTTCCCAGGTCTCTTTATATTTCTTTTGTGGTATTTTACACCAACTCCTAAGTTCAGTACTGCTTATTGATTTGATTCCCTCTCAAGGGAGGGTGCATGCAATTTGAAGCAAAGTTTGGGAACAAGGATGGAGGGTAGTTAATCTCGACAGTGACCCAATTTGGCTTCAGTCAAGGCGATAGCAATGCCTCTGTCCTGACATTAGGGAGGACTGAGTGCTCCTGCCCTGGGCTTGGGCTGGGAGTGGATCTCAGGAGGGTTGCTCAGGATGTCTGTAGGATCAGGCTTGATTTTGAAATAGTGGCTGTAAACTGAAGACTTTTCATTGTGTTACCAGTCCCCTGGCCCATGCGGTCCCAGTGTGTGTCGTCTCTTATTAGTCTTGATGCAACCAATGACCTTGTTTGTGTGAGCACATTAAGCATAACATTAATGTCTAATTTGGCTCCTTTGAATTCAGGCAGGCTGTAATCAATCACCTGAACTCTCTTGACAGTGAATATGGCTGGACAGGATAAGGAGAATAGATAAAATGCATGCTTGGGCCAAAACTCTAGCTAATTGGAAGACTGCTTGTGAACCTGTGTATGTCACTGTAGCTGTTGGTAGAAACAGGTCCTTCGCTGGAAAGCAAAGGCTGCGAAAGCAAGAAATTCGTGTCTTTGTAGAGATCTGTTCAGCCTTCTTCCTGCCTGTTAAATACCAACATGGTGAATGAGACCACCAAGATACAGCGTCACCGTTCAGAAGTGTTTTTGGGAGAAGTTCTAGTTCATTCCAGGTTTTGGATCCCTTTTGAACCCAGCAAGATTAGTTTCAGGATGGCAAAGACAAATTACGAGGCAGATAAATAAAAATGGCAAACTGGTATGACTGGATTAAAAAGTGTGGTCAAAACAGTTCTGTCACTGAAGATGTTATTTCCATTAAATGTTTTGAGATTTAATATTGATTTCAGTGAAATTACCCTTGAAAACGTATTTCCTCTGAACCTTTATTTTTATATATTTGTTTTGGAAGTACTTTAGGAGGCAGAAAAATGAAACTTTTGCTTCAAACAGTTTTTTATGTTTTGAAATTGGCTTTTTGCACTGTATGAACAGTTTTTAAAATATTATTTATTATTTGTATTCCAGTCATGCCTATGCACTCTAGTTATGGGCTAAATGTCATTTTCCTAACCACAACACAGATGGGGGCAGAGGGGAGGGATCACTTTCTGCTTGAAAAAGCTTTGGGTTTGTGTTTCTGACTGGGGCTGCATTGATTGCCAGTGCCTATTTAAAAAAAAAAATCTCATTTTACAATATGTTGGCTGCCTTTTTGTTTAAAGGATTATAAATACATCAGCAGATTTTCCACAAAAACACATATGCTTTCTTCCTGATGAGCATGATGACGCACTGAGAATCCTTGCAAGAGGCCTTGAATCTCCTTCAAGTAGAGGATAGTGCTGAAGTTGAAATGGAAATTTTAAATAACTCCCTTCATTAAAAAAAATGCTGGTTGGGCCTTGTTAGCAGAAGAATTGCCATTTTCTGACTAATTCTTTTTTTTGCCAGCATGGGAACAAAGAAAGAAAGGAGGAGGCAGAATAAAAGCCTGTGTGAGCATATGTACCGAGGCTGCAGCTCTAAACTGGTAATGGTATCTGGAAAGAGGCCAGGCTGTTGTAAATATGAACTTTTGTCAATATTCCCCAAGCTTCTTTGGACTCTAGGGTGGGCTTTATTAGCTGAAGGTCACACCATTGTGCTGTCTCCCTCTCCTGAGACCTCTGATACCTTCCTGAAAGGACAGCCCGTTATCCCTGGGCTTAGCAGCCAGCTCCTCTTCAGCGGCGCTGAAGCTGATAAGCTTAAGAGGCATATTTCATCCCCCACTGGTGCTTTCAGGAGACAAACAGTGTTTATCATTCCTGATTAATTCCAGTTGAACAAAAAAATAAAATAGGAGGCATGTGCGTGCGCACACGTGCGCGTACGCACAGAGGCACAGAGTTGACTTTTTTTTCGGCTGGTCGGCTTGTGTAACGTCAGCTCACGGCACTGGCCTCTTCGTGCTTCCTACGTGGTGTGTCCGGAGACTGATTTAGTAACACGAGAGGATACTGGGCTGCGATCAGTGTGAAGAGAAAGGGGTGGAAAGGGGGGACGGGGTAGCAGCAGCTTGAGCATCGAGGTTGGAATTGGTTTGTGGCAATTAAGCATTGAGGTCTGCGAAAGCAGGACCACCCGCTGGGAGAGCAGCTTTCCGTCACCTGCGGAAGATGAATGGCCCGAGAAGAGACAAGGGCAGAGATTTCATATTCAGTTACCTGAAAAGAATCATAAAACCACCGTGACTTGTTTCTGTATCTTGCAGCCCTGTTCATCACAAATCCCTTTGATGGGAGTTGTATGTAAGAGAGTTGGAAGGTACAAATGCTAGTTGCTTCTGCTGCTTTGGTTTCTTTATTTCTCTCTTTGGATCTGGCTTGAAATTTGTCAGGAGGTGTCTTGCTGATTTTCTTGTTACTACTGTTTCAGTATAAATGTCTTCCATACATGGTCCTCAGTTTCTTAGTGTTACTTTTTTCCTTGTACTGAGACTCAGGATAGAGTGAATAACAAAGAATAATGCACGCAATGAATAACGTATTCTCCCTCTTAGTGCTCCTGCAGCTCTGTAACAGGCCCAGGTAACGTGCCCCAGTGGTTGGGGCAGCCAGGACAGGGGACCTGTGCCATGTGTGACACCTCACCTGCCTGTGCCTGCGGATTTTGGGTGAAAAATGAGAATATTGGCACTGTACACCGTCCTGTTTGGTTGGGTAACCATGTAGCCGCAGCACAAGTTCGGGCTTTTGCAAAGGGCTCTGTGTTTCCTTCAGTTCTGTTGCGTTGTACTTGCCAAGGTTGAGGAGAGATTGCACATGGCTGTTGATGCCCGGACCAGAGGAGGTGATATTTTCCTCCGTAAAGCTCTAGGTTTTTTTCAAGCTTTATGAAGAAATGAAAAGTACTAGAGATCTGTGGTGTGTGAACGGCTTCCTCTCACTTTGCTTTCCGTTCGTATTGAACAGATGGGCCCCTGCAGCAGGTGAGGGGCTTCACGCTCTGCGCGCACCTGGCGGGTCTGCTGCTCGAGCAGAAGCGCGTCGGACAAAGGCACACCAGCTACTTAACTGGTGTTGCATCAAATCTTTGTTTCACTTGCCGTGCGGGCCATGTTTAAACCAGATTTTTGGTACTCAGGTTACAACTAGCTTCATTTCCTTTGCCGGAACAGAGAGACAGAGAACAGTATTAAAAATAACTTTACAAAACTGTGTTTACTTCTTGTCAGTTAGGACCGTGTTTAAAGGTGCATTTTGCAATTATGGCTTCAGTGCTAGTGTAAACAGGGTCTAATGGGAAAGGCAGTAAAATAATAAGGGTATTGGCCATCCTCAGAGAAAAAGGAATTTCCATAGTGCATTTCAAACTGGAATAGATCCAAAGCTTTGGCTGACCAAATACAACTAGTATTTCCATTTAAAAATTTATTCAGTAGCATGAAATGGGAGTGATGGGCCCTTAATATTGTTTTTTCAAAGGTAAACTGCACAAGCATGTGTGAATTGGGGACACTTGTTTATTTGTGTTTTGTGGATTGGATTAGACTTGTCGTTCATCACATAAAATAGAATACAGTTAAGTTTTACATGCGAACCTCCTTAAACATGCCAGAGACTCCATTTAAAGCCAAAGTAGGTTTGAGGGAGAAAATTACTCTGAAATCTCAGCAAAAGGTTGTGAAGCTACGTATGTGGCTCTTTCTCCAGATCAGTTAACATGGTGGAAAGGTTTTTATTAGTTCGGTGGTGCACCACAGGCTGAAATAGGATACATACTTGCTTGGACTCAGAGTGTGGTGATAAGTGAAATGTTAATATGTGCTTAGCAGAGCAAGCTCTTAATTTCCCTTAAAATGGAGGGGGCAGAAATTACCTCATTCGACAAGATGCCTTTGGGCTACTGCCCGCTATTAGGTATGTCCTAGACAAGATTTATTTACTTGGTGCAGACGGATTATTTCCCTTTCCCTGCCTGGATCTGGCCTGTGGTAGCTGTTAGCAAAAGAGCTTTGCTCCTCCTGTATTGCAGGAAGCATTTTAGCTCTTGTTGAAAGATGAACCTCCCTTTATTAAAACTAAGAACCACTTTCTCACATGGCAAAGTGATAATAAAGCCTGAAATTGGATCTATAACTTCATGAAAAGAAAGAGAATTTTTTAAAAGACAAATCATGCATGGTAATACCTCCATTGTTCTCTCTCTGTGTTCTTTGTATTGCTTAACTCCCTGCAAACAAAGAACCCATAACTGGAATTGTAAAAATAATCCAGGCATTTAAGTCGAAACTCAAAAGGCCCTTGGGAATCTTATGCAAAGGTGTGGCCTTGAAATGGTCGTTTATGAATTGTCTGAACAGGTTTGAACATCCTGGCCCTGAGCAAATCTATGGGAATTTTGCTGCTGACCGTAGTGGGGTCAGGGTTTCACACTCGGGGCTTTGTGAGTTCTGCCGGGCATTGAGCAGAGCCGCCTTTCAGTCTTTGAGAACGTCTGACTCCCTCCTCTCAGGCAGGCAGGAGATTTTCTAGCTGGTTGCACTTGTGAATTCTAGTTAAGGGAATTGCTTTTGGTCCCCCCATCTTTGTCACTTACTTAAACAAACATGCAAACTGGAAACATGCAGTTGCTTGAGCTTCAGCAGCGAGTGCGTCCTCAAGATCTCTCATTACTGATCTGGAACTTAAACTCATTGGGAAAGTGGTTTTAAGCTGAGCTTCAGGCCTGCTTAAATGAAACCATTTGGGCAGAGAGATGGGAAATTTTATTCCCAGTTGCCGTTCAGATGTGTGAACTCAGCTAATTCGAAGGTTCATTCTCTGATCTTGAATACAGATCAGTATGGAGGTTGTATTGTAAATTGAAGCAATGAGTACTTTTTCACCAGTTTATTGGAAAATAGTGTGTTTTTAAATGTAAGGTCTATCCAGGGTCAAAGTCACTGTGAAAGGAAGGTACTTAAATGAACAGTGAGGGGATTAGGCCAAGATTTGCATGCAGATTCAGCTAACCAAGGCCCTTCAAAACCTACCTGAATGTAGATGTTTGCCCTGTTTGCGCAGAAGTTGAGCCAGATCACTTCTTGAAGTCCTGCCACTTGAGTGACTGTGGTTTTCTGGTTAGATGTCTCATTCCTGCCAGGGTATTTGAGCAAAAGACTGGATTGCCTGACCCTCATAATTGTAAACATGGGCATCATCTTCTTTTATCGTGTCACAGATCAGAGAGAGGAGAGTCACCAGCAAATTCCCCTCTGTCCTCAGTCTTCCAGATTAATGGTGCGGTGGCCAGTGACATAATCTCTTGTTTAAGAACCACTGTTGATTGAATAAGATCTGTATATAATGGAAAGAAAAACCGAAGAAACAATGATCCCCGAAAAACCATGATGCAGGGCTCCAAGACAATTGGAACACTGAAGTTACGTAATTGTGGTTCTCCATCAAGAGAAAAAGTTTAGGAAAAAATACTAGGAAAAACCTTCTGAGCCTTCAGCAAAAATATCCCGCAGATTGCTCTGAATCCAAAGTAATCCCATGAAGCTCAACCAATTGATTTCTAGTGAATTTGTTTGTAATTAATGCTAGTTGAATTTATAGCAAAACCATGGCCCGTGTGCCCCTCGTGTTACTATCAGTAGTTGGAAGGGGGACTTAGAAAGCTACATCCTGTGTACAACACAAAAAGTTTATTTAGGCTTCTCTGCTGCTCAGGGAATTGCAGAAATGTTGCAGTAGCTGAAATATTGTCTTTAACTTTTCCATGTGCAGCTGTAATGGAATGTGCAAAAACTCAGAAATTCCTTGAAGGTGCCTGGAGAGACCAAACTGTGGTGTCAGCAGGACTGTGTCTTGAAAGCTGCTCCAGAGAGGGACATTTCTCAGAATAGTTTGTAAAAAGCAACAATCACAGCTCAGTGTGGACAATTCAAAAATGTTAGAAGTAAATGGTTAATTTTTCTTAACTTTTTATTGCCCAAACACAACTAAAAGATACAAGGGGAGGGAGTGGAGGGAAGGCTGGTTGTTCTTCACTGTAGCTGCGTCTTGAGGGCTTTCCTTAATGAGCTGTTTCCTTCTGTCCAGTATGGAGAGAGAAACAGAAGAGTTAGAGACCTTCCTTTGTCCCCATGTGATTTTAATCTGATTCATTCATTCCTAATCATTTTGAAGGATTATAAAAACAAAATCTGTTAAATCTTGGTTCTTACTTCTTTTCTTTTCTTTCTCTCCCAAGCATCATCATTTGTTCTTTTATCATGTTGCATTTCTTTACCCATGAATCAGCAGCCTTTTAATTTTTTTTCTCTATAACAAAAGTTGAGCGGGAAGGGGGGGTGACAGGAGCGCTGCTTTTTTTGATTCGTTCGACACACAAGTGTTCCTTGGCCTTTCATACCGAGGAGTGGATGCAGCTCTTGAACAAATTGGACCTACTTGTTCGCTGGTCTAGGCCATCTTGTTATCCAGCCAGCTGTGTTTTGATCTTGGAGGGCTGTTCGAAGATTAAATTGAGACATCTTTTGTTGTTATTAAGTGCAGTAATTAAATCAGCTCGGTGTTATTTAAGTGTGGAAAGTGTCGCTTTGCTGGCCCATGGGTGCCTGAAGTTGCCATTAGACAGCTGTGTTGCTTCCAGTACTAATGATGAAGAGGTAGGAGAAAAGAGCCAAGTGCTCTCTAAATAATTTTCAACTATTCTGGGTTGTGCTGGATCTCCTCCCCACCTTTTTGTGTGATGTTTCTCCCCCGTCTCTTCTCAATCCATGAAGAAGGTTTTTGAGAGGGAACTCAGGCTTTTGCGGGTGGAGAGCTGGAAGCGAGGGCTGTCCTGGCCGTGCGGCTGGGACGAGTGGGGATGTGGCCGAGCTCCCCGGATCGGCCGCTGCTGCTCCATCTCTGAGTCTGCAAGTTGTCAGCTCTGTGAATGACAAAGGAGGCTGAGCTAGCAGGATGGAGGCAATAAATGAGCAAAGTTGGCTCTTCCCCCTGCCCTTCCTCTGTGAGCAGGGGTCTGCCAGTCGAGTCAAGCACCGCAAGTACGTTTGTTCCCATGAGGGTCACTGTAATAGAATTTGCAGGTGCAGGCTGGCCTGACTGTGAAGTGGTGGCACCTGGGAGATGTGAACTCTGGCTTAGGCCAGGGCTGGTGTAATTCAGAGGTCACCTGGGGCCTAATGGGGTGAGAGTCAGTTGCCCCTGCTCACTGAGCAGGTTGCTGTGAGAGCTGCCTGCAGGATGATGGGCAGCGGGGCAGAGACGCTGGGAGAGGAAGCACATCCTCAGCGGGATAAGCAGTTCTTCAGAGGTCGAGTGTGTTTTAATGCCGCGTTAAGTTGCGCGGCAGTGTTGGTTCATTGCTACTGGCAGCACGGATCACTTGAGCGTTGCTTTGCTCTTTCCCACCGTGCCCTTGAGAAGCCCCGTCTTACCCTCCCGTGCACAGCTGAACAACTTGCTGCTCGAGGGCTCCCACAGCGGAATCCAGCGGCTCTCACGGCAGGGTCCCCCAGCCCTTCTGGTGTCCCCCAGCCCCGCTTCGGAGCCGTCTCCTTGGTCTGTCCTCCCGCGTGCACCCGGCTCTCCAGCTTCCATCTCCAGTAAGTGCCCAGCAACATGTATTTGCATTGGTTTGTGTGTTTCTTTATAGAGAGGGAAGTATATTTGCACTTCGCGAGTGTTTTTGAGCTGTGGCAAGGGCAGAAGTATGGCAGATGGGTGGGGATGAGAGAAATAGGAGCATGATGAATCTGTTTTCCTTACCTTGTTTAAAATTGCCTGTTAAAATTCAGCAGCCGCACCTCCGATCAGCCTAATGGTGTCTGCCATGTTGCGAATACACAGTCATTAGTTGGTCCGATTCATGCATGCTGAGGTAGGAAGGGTGATGTGAATGCAAAGGAGATGGAGAGAATGGGAGTTGGGGGGGCAGAGGAAGGAGGGGGAGAAGCTTGGTAATACAGTGACAATGAAACATACGGTAGTCACACTGGAAAACTTTCTCCTTCATTAGCAGGGATCTGTTGAGTTTCTGCTCACATTAGGGTAATTAACACAAGTACAGATTGTTGAACATCTGTGCAGTTTAACTATATGGCCGGTTCCCAGGCTTTAAACAGGGTTGTGAGGAGCCAAATGCAAAGCAGTATGAAAAGCCCACACACTATTCATTTTACTGAAATTAGCATTTCTGGATGAAAGCTGATGTTGCACGTCGGCCATAAATTTTCTCTGGTCTGTTGCCAGGTTGGCTAATGATCTGAGGTTAGTGTTTGTTAATAATTTTTTAGAATTTGTTACTTTTAATATTCTGGAGGGGAAGTTTCTATCTCGCTCTTCTTTTCTTAAAAGGCAAAACGAAAAGCAGACAAAACAAAGCATATGGGTGTATTACATCTAATGTGCTTCTAATCTTTTTCCAAAGGAAACCCAGGAAGGAATTACTGGTCCAGCCTCCATTGGGGGCTGTTGGCTTCGTGAAGCCACCAAGGCATTTTAATATTTCTGACCAAACTGCAGTTTTAATTTTCCAGCCTTGTGAATGCCGGGGAGGCTCTGCTTACGGTGTGTTGTACATATGAGCCGCGTAAATAGCATGCAGAGTTTTGTCTGCAGAATGGTGGTGACACGGGTGCTGCTGCTCCACACATCACCATCCCGTACCTCTGTGTGTGTATATAGGCTTAGCAGTGTAAAGGTATAGCTGTATTTATGGAGAGCCCTCCGTGTTGATTATCCCAGAGGACTGTTGTTTTCCTGTGGCATCTTGAAGCTTCCTCCTTGCTCGTTTTTGCCAGCCGCGTGTGTCTGGGCCACGAGGCCGGACAGACCCTGAGCTCTGCAGAGGGCCGTTCATGCCACGGTTGCCTCCAGAGCCTGGGTCATCAGAGCCAGTGCTTGTGTAGCAAGACCACTTAACACTTTAGATTTTTTTTTTTCCCCTGTGTGGATAAAGATAGGCCAATTTTTCCTTTAATGGATGATTTGTGAAGCCTTCTTCACATGGATTTCCTGACACTGATAATTCATGGTCGTGTTTCTGATGGCAGATTTAAGCATCTTTTCACTTTGTGCCTAGAAACTTTCCCTGGGAAGTTCAGACCAATGGTGTTGACACATGGGCATCCGCAAGTTTCTGTTCTTGATGTGATTCCCCTTGTGACGTTTTTCTAACCATCTTCTGGTGTTTTGCAGTGTTGCCAGTTGTGTATTGACTTGGGTGTTCTGGTTGTACCGACACTTAAACCTGTGAGCAATGTAACTGCATACTTAAATATACAAACACACCTGGTTTTGTATACAATGAAATTAAACAATTTTTTCCTGTACTAGAAACCTTTTGTGAAAATGGCTGTGTGTTTGAACCGAAGTGTGAAGACTGTGCCAGGAACCATAAAACCTTATAACTCAAAATTGCAATGGGCAGAGACCCGGTATCATGAAGACATTGGCTTTTTTTTTCAGTCATATTATCTTTTTCAGACACAGGTTTTAACATACGCTGTAATAGAAATTTTTAAAAGCCACAAAAAGACTGACCAGATTTTTTCCACAAGTGGAATTGCTGTAAGGCGGATAGCCCTTGTAGCTGGGACAACAATTAGTGCACCATGTGTGTCAGGGAATGTTATTTTAATGGAGAAGAGATTCATGTGTGAAGATAAAAAGCCTAGAAATGTGCATAAAAATAATAATCCTCATTAGTACTATTTTGTCCCTGCTGTTTTCACTAAGCAAAAGAATTTTGTTCAGGGTAGGTGGTGGTTTTTTTAATGCAATCCCTGTGGGCTGATGTGGACAGAGCTGACCTTTGAAACCCTACTTACATTTTAAAAGGTTTGTGTATATTTTTTTGTTTAATTGGGAAAGGAAGGGACTTGGTAGCTTGGAGGAAATGTAAGTCTTGCCAAGAGCGCAGTGATTTGGTCCCTTAGCTCTGTCCTGGCTTACACACCAGCCCACAATTTAGCTTGGCACCACTTGAAGCTGTTGGTGAAATGGTTGCTGTCGCTCCTCCACAGTCCGCTGACAAACATCAGAACTTGCAGAGCTTCATGCCCTTTGTGACCAAACGCCTTCTGGGATCAAACCCCTGCAAACGTCTGGGTTAGGTGCACCAGCACCCACCCGCCTGGGAGACAGCCTGCAAATCAACCCTGTGCTCCGTGTTCTGTCGCTGCAGGGTCCCTTTCTAGGGTGAAGGTGTCCCCACAAGACAGACTTGATGAATGCAAGTTTACTTAAATATGTGGTTTCTTTTTGAAGCACTAATTCAGTTAATCTAGTCCAAAGGGAAATTCAGGCTGGCCTACTTACTCTTGTAACAGTTTTGCAGATAATTATTTGTATGTGTGCGCATGAATGCACACCAGCTCAGGAAAATAAAAATAGTTTGAGGGAAATGTTCATCTACATTTGATTTCTAACCCTCTCCATAAAGGATGTCAGAAGGTGGCGTGTTGTGTGGTAACAGTAAGGGACACATATAGCTCAGAGAGCATCTGTTACACGACCGAATGAATGACCATTCAGTGAATGGAGCATTGGGATTTTCTCTGCAGTGGTCTTGCCAAAAGGGTCCTGACCCTGTGGTTAAGATGTATGTGGGTTTAGCCTAAATTGGAAAAAAAAAAAATCAAGAAAGTATGACATTTTATCTGGTTTTATACAATCCTATCTTAAACCAATGAGTTATCCCCATGTAGATGAGTCTGAGAACAGACCAAAAGAGTGACAGGAGGAGGAAGAATTGTTGGAAGAGACTGGATTTCAGGGGCATGAGAGGGAATTTCTTAGGGACACTTCCCTCTTCTTGAGCGTGGGTTATAATATTCCAGAAGCTTTAAAACTGAAGAACGCAATGTACAGTTGGGGTAGAGGGCTGTTGACGCTTTATGTTAAGAAGATTGCTCCAACAGTTTAGGTGTTTAATGTATGCAAATACAAGTATCAAAATATGCTCAGGCATTGTTTGTAGTTCTCTGTGCTGATGGCAAGAGGGTGGAAGAGGGTCTTGCTTGAGACATGTTGGCACTGCCTAGTACAGGAAGGTGTCACTTCGAGTATTGGCAGAATTGTGTCGGTTAAAGCTGATGAGGATGTTCAGTCTTAGCAAGGTTAACATCTCTGCTCCCTGGAGTTGTACCCCATGGATCTCTGCTTGGATTTTATTTGCTCTCTTTCTAGGAAAACCCAGCTCCATAGGAGAGAGTCATGCTCAGGGAAAAAAAAAAAAAAAAAAAAAAAAGTATTCCTATTAAAACAAACAGACAGACCTGGAGTAGTCTCACTCACTACTAGGCAGAAACCGAAGTCACCCGTTTGGGTATGTTGAACTGACCATGAAATTAAAGGGCTACTGTATCTGCAGATAAAGGAAAATTCTGTTTCATTTTGGGAGTTATTAATACTTAGGTTCTGCCTCAGCCCTTCTTCTTAAGAATCTTTCCCACAGACTGGACTTAAAATACCTGTTCTGTTCCTGAACAGCAGAAAATGGCAACACATCTAGAGAAGTGGCTTCAGAATTTTGCAAATTTTGTAGCAAAACTGCAGCTGGTGGAACAGAGCTATCAGCCTTCAGTTACATGGCTGTATCTGAAACCATAAATAGTAGTTTTGCTTGCAATGAGGCTCCTTGTAATGATTTTTCTAGCAGATTTTTCCAGCATATACACTGTGAATCCCTCCCTGGCTGGGAGGCTGTAGGGCATGCACTGAGAAATGTGAGGACGTTATTTTGAAGGACTCCAAAGTTTCCTTGGAGGTCTCATTTCATTCATTACTAAGCGAACTTCTGCAAAGCATCAAGTTTTCTTGTTCTCCTACATGATCACTTTGAACGGGAGTTGCATTTCTTCAAATACCTAAAATAAGTGCAGAGGACTTGAGGCTCTTGCTTTAGCTGGGCTGCATCTCCTCAGCCACCGTCAGATCTGTGCTGGACCCCAGGCGGAGTGCGTCTCGCTAACCTTGCAGTTGCGTGGTTGGAGTTATCTCCGCTGTGTAGATGGGAACACTGAGGCAGATTTGAAATTACTTGCCCCAGGCCACCTAATGCTGACAATAGACCACACAGGCCTCTTTCTATGCCAAGCCCATTCTCTTGTGTCTGCATATGGAAAAAAACAGAGCAGAGCGAGCAGAGTGGTATTTGTTGTGACAACAATGTGCATTCAGTCCCAAAAAGCCATCGGACAGTGATGGATACATTGCTGTGAAATTACAGCGGCGGGAGATGCGCGGAAGGCGAGGCTGGGGCGGCCGTTGCCTGCGGGAGGGGAGGGCACGGCGTCCGCCGGCCCCGCGCCAGCAGCATCGCTGGATCCCGCCGCAGAGCAGCGGAGACTGCAGCCCGCTCTGGCCTTGAATTATGCATGACCAATTTATCATGCCCCCAGCTGAAAAACTAATTGTGTCCCTGGGATGTATTTACTAGAAATTGTAGTTCGCTGTGCTGGGGTCCCCAGAGTGTCCGGCAGAGCAAACGACTGGGAAGTCGAAGCGTGTTCAGAACAGGACTCCTGGCTCTGCCAGAGCCGCTGTGCCATTGATAGATTTTTCACTTCGATTGCCTTTCTGAGGGTTTCCCCCCTCTTTTCTATTTTTCTTACACTGCATTACACTTAATCAGGCTGCAGGAGTCCTTCCAGTAGTCTCCAGCACTAAAAAGCACACTGATGTGCCTGGAAAAAAGGCAGTTTATTCAGGAAGTGCTGGCCAGGTTGGGAGGAAGGGGGCTGCTTTCTTCTGTGTGTGGTTTTTCTTTTTTTTTTTTCCCATAAGCGCAGTGTGGCTTCATGTAATGTCTCCAATTACCATGAACGTCCCCTCCCTCTCCAGGTCTAGAGTGATGAGATTGCGTAATTACTGTCATTTGAACGAGAGGTTGGGGAGGAGAGGATTTCTTTTCCTCATATAGAGCTCATGGGGTGAGCTTAAGCTTGCAAATGGTGTTACCGCTAGGCCTGGCAAAGGAGCATGGGATGCCCCAAACTGAATTTCTCAGCAACAAAATGCCAGGTGTCAAACCTGTATCTGTCTGTAAACCCGCTCATAAGGTAGAGCTGAGCCATAAAGATCATTGGCGGGGGCGAGATTTGAAAGGGAAGGAGGTAATTCACTGATAAATTAATCACCAAGTTCAGCCTGTCCTCCCCCGCTTGTCACGGGAAGAGGATGTCAGGGAGTTAATCACAAGGAGCCAAGAGTAACGCAGCCTCAGAGGCAGAAGAGCCTTCTGGAATGTCTTGGTCCCTTTTTCTTCTCTTGCTGGTCCGATCCCGTGCAGCTCTGCCCAGCGCAGTCTCCAAGGACGAGGGAGCCGTGCCTGCTGCTCTCCCCATGGCCTCCACGCTGGCGCGCGGGGACGGCGCAGCCCCGCTCGCTGCTTCGAGAGCTGGGGGACCCGGAGTGGGACGGGAGCCACCGTGCGGCCCTGCTGAACCAGGCTGTGCGCCCCCACCGCCCCGTGGGATTCAGCGCGTGTCCTCCGATGGGGAGAGCTGTCAGAGGTTGACTGGGCTGGAATAAAGGTGCTGGCAGAGGCGCTTTCGTAGGTAAAGTCAAGATGTGTGAAGTAGTTTGTGGAAACTATTTGCAGCAAGTGTGTGCATGGGAAGTTGAAAGAAGTGAAGGTGGTTTTATGTTTTACGTTTCCTCACCCGAAGATTCTGCCTTCCATCCTTTTCTTCTTCTTCCTCTGTAGCTGGGATACATGTCAGTGTCAATTTTCATTCACTCCCATGCTTAAAGTTATGGGAGGAATTAGAGAAAAACAAGTTGTGATCAGCAAAGAAAGAGGGGGTTTACGTGCCTTTTTAAGAAGGGGAAATTTTTTTATTCATGCTTAAGGGAAATTACGCTAACATCAGCTATGACTTAAACACAGTACTTGCTGCCACAGTTTGAGGTCAGTGTGAGCGTAGTCACCTAAAACATCGCTCTGGGGAGGGGTTGAGCCCCATGTCCTCAGCACAGTGTGTTTGTAAGTGTCAACATGTTCCTCCCAGACAGGAGCAAGAACTAACAAAAATAGATGGGGGAAAAGGGACAACACAGTTCTCTCATGATAGGACCATGGAAGCCCCTCTGGAGATGTGTGCCTGTACAGCAGCACATCCGTATCCCTGCCTTAGGGAGCTGTGGAGGAATTGGGGCGGGGGGGGAAGTGGGAGAATAAACCTTGCCGCTCTAAGAAATCCTGAAAATGTCCATCAGAAATGCTGCAAGTATTCAGAGGCTGCTGGAAGCGTTCCAGTATTGGAGTCTTTGTCTCCATCCATCACAGGCACTGCAATCTTTGTGCCCCCAGCTTCAAACAAGGGCTTCACGCTGTCCTTGCAATCTGCCTTTATGCAGCGGAGTGTGGAGGCTTCTAATTACGAGGCCGAGCTGCGCGGCGGGTGGGGAGGCGTGCTGTGCCCCACAGCCGCGCACCTGATTATCCGTTGCTGAGGTCGTTAGAAGGGTTACTCCTGAGTTTAAGCCTGCTCCGCAAGACCCCTAATTATATGCTGCTCTGCAAGTTGTATTAAAAAGAAATTGTTGAAAAGACAAAGGACAGAATAACATTTCCTCCCTCGTCTTCCCCTCACTCCTCCCCTGCAACACACACAGACACACACTCCCCCACTTCTCCCTGCTGGGCCCAGAGCTACTTTTCACGCTTGAGTTGGTGCAAGCTCTGATAAAGCCATTGAAAGATGCAGCGGGGAGACAGAGCGCTCCCAGGGCCAGAGGGAAGCCGAGGAGGAAGCCGAAGTGAAATGACCCCCTCCCAGGTAGATACAGCCAGGCACTGCTTGCTGAAGGAGTTGTCCCACAGAGCAGAATTAGAGAAGAGATTAACCATCCTTTATTGTTTTGTTTCACTTCCTAGGGAGCAATGTAATGTGGTTTCTTCCATCGTGAAAAACCTGCTTCAACTGGAGCTCCAGGAAGCCTGAATCACTATAGATAACACATTCAAAGTGCAGTATCCCTTGCACATGCTGCCAGTTCTCATTTTAATCTCCCCAGACATCAAAAAAATTAAAATGTAAAATTCTAAGCTATGCAGTTGAGTGACATGAAGGCTGCACTCGCTGCAATGCAATTTCCAAATCTGGGATGTGCACACATGTGTCCATCCCTGTCAGAGATAACGGGTTTATGTGTG
The DNA here is from genome assembly GCA_013399365.1 of Pampusana beccarii. Classification (NCBI taxonomy): domain Eukaryota; kingdom Metazoa; phylum Chordata; class Aves; order Columbiformes; family Columbidae; genus Pampusana; species Pampusana beccarii. The sequence continues at coordinate 601,671 of VWYH01000160.1, forward strand.
CTTTCCAGGAGCCCATGAAGTGTACCACTAGCAGAGATAGAGAATTGAATGGGTTCTTCATTACCGCATGTCTGGACTACTAATGAAACTAAACCCAGGTTGATAACAGTAGCACTAAATATTTCCAGTGCTTCTTGGTGTGATGGTAGCATTTTCAATTTACAGTGGAGATTATTATAGGTGTATCTGCGGTACCGAGGGTAACGTTTTTTCAAGATTGCTATTTCAAGGGTTGGGGTTTTTATTACCATTTGCATTGTAGTAGTACCTGAAAGCCTGAGTGACAGAGCAGGATTTCACTGCACTAGGTTGCTGTACATACGTGGCAGTGGGAGGGGAAGATGATCTATTGCAGATTGGGGGTTTTTTGAGATGCGACTGTGGGGCTTTTTCATTGCTTTTGTAGCTGTAAAGAGGCTCGTATTTGAACAGGAGTTTCAAAGTTAAAATATCAAAGTTTGAGTCACTTCTGTACTGGCGAAGCTTGCAGACTCATTACATTTTGCTGCAATCTGTGAGCTTTAAACCTTGCTTAGTCTCTTGAATATCTCAGTTGTAGTGCTCTATTTTACACTCCTTATTTCTTACTAGTTTACCTTCATTTTATTCTGGTGAGTAATGCTGGATTTGCCGCGTACCCAAGGCACTAACAGCACTCCTGTCTGATGTGATTGTTTTTCCCCTCCCATGTTTTCATGTATTCAGTTTGTCTCTTTCTGCAGCGAGGAAGGTCCCTGCAGCAATGGTGGTTGGCGCTCGGTTACGCGGCTGGCGAGGCAGCGACGCAGTCGTGCGGGCAGCACAACACATTACTCCGGGGCGATTGTTGGTGCTGCCTCCGGAGCGCTGGCTCGGGCTCCGGCTGGGAGGTTGAACGCGCTTCTCTCTTGGTCACCTTGTGCTCACCCACGTTGCTCCAGCCAAGGCGAGATCCAAAAACAGTGTTTGATCAGTCCCTGTCCTTCTTTTGTGTGTTTAATGTGAAGTCACAACGTTCTGTCTGGGTATAAGGTGAAATAACCCCGAACTCTGAACCCGATGACCCAAAACCTTCTCTGCACATCAGCCTCATGTTTCAAATGGTATTTGGAGATCTTCCAGTCACGTCTCGTATTGTCACGGCATCTTCACCTAAGATAGTTCAAAATCTCTTTGATTTAAAAATGTCATAGTGCTTGAGCTGGGACTGTAATCTTGTCTTTAAGCCAGGTGCAGGAGTGCTGGTACCAGTTTAGTCAGTGCTGGTACTTTCCTTGTCTTGCACACTCTTCAGTAAGCAAGAGTCTCTTGTTGGCTTTTTGGTTTTTGTTCTGTGATGTCTCCCTGCTTTAAAAGGTGTGAAGAGCGATCACATTTTTTGCATGCATGGTGTGTTGGTTCCTAATCCCAAAGTCCCCAGAGTCTGCAAGTTGAATCATTTTTCTGCTGGCACAGACTTGTGCATGAGGCATTACTCAGAGATGGCAGATAGACCTGAGGCTTCGGCCGTGTGTTGTTGAACGGTCTCCAGAGTGACTGTCTTGCTTATTTTCTCAGTTTGAAAATAAAAGAACTTGATATCTAGAAGTAGTGAAGATAGAAGTGAATTTCATTATAGCGCTTTTCGAACCCCTGGACATGGGCAAGACGATGAAGCAGGCAGTACACTCAGCCGTCACTCAGCAGAAGTTTGGCACCGTAACCTGTTTCACTGAGCAGACAGAGCACTGTGACTTCCATCTGGACGTGGGCCAAGGAGGGGCAGAAGGGACATGCTGCTAACATCTCGCTTGAGCCACGACACTTCTAACGTGGTCATTTTCCCTCTCTTGGAATCAAAGCTGTGTAAAGTCTTCCCTCTCCTCTCAGAAATCTAGCTCTTTGGTTTGGAGGCCAAGTAGATATCAATTCAGATAAACCGGATGTGGTTCACGAGTCTTTAGGTTAGGGAAGGATGGCTTAGCATTTGTTATATTTTTACCATACATGTCTTTCTGGTGTGTGTTGGACATGGTTTTTAGGTTTCTAAACAAATAAGCACTGACTGACATCAGGTATACAGTCTGTCCTAATGGAGGTAAAGCAAGAGTGCTTTGATGGAGCTGTATTTGTTTATTAATTATTGTACTGTTATAAAGACACGGTTTCCTGACTGTAGCCCAGTAGATCTGAAATATCCACCACAAGACATTGCAGCACCAATGCAAAAAAAGGTGGGGAAAAAAATAGAGTTTGTTACTTGTTCCTTCTGGGTAGTTGAGTTTTCTGGCCATCCATCTGCCCCAGCCTTAGGACTGTGACCAGACCCATGTACGGGAGGTTTTATTTTCTAACATTTCATCCCGTTGCTCCCCTGATCTATCCCTACCATGCTTTAGGGCTGATGTTAGGCAAGTGTGTTTTAACCATATTGTCAGTGGCTGCTGCTCGGCGCTTTGTCTTCGCCAGCGCTCGTGCCGTGGCTGCGACTGGTGAAGCTGGACCGGCAGAAAGCTGGTGTAGGTTGGTTCAGCAGAGGTTAATGTCCAATGCAATCGTCTGCTGCAAGCAGGCTACAAGAACCCCCTGCAAATGGAGCGGTATTAAATCTGAACCTCGCAAAGATGTTTGAAAACCAGCAGAGCGGGCGGCTGGAAGATTAACTCTGCACGGGGATGCTTTGGAGAGCACAGAGCCACAATAGCAGTTTCAGTGCCAGCTTTGTCCCAGCTGCCAGAAGGGACTTTGTCAGGGGAGTCCTTTACCATGGTACTCGTCCCCCAGCTGCTGGAACAATTGCTTGAGACCGCTGGCAGTCGGCGTGATTAAAGCAGCCTTCAGGCAGCTTTATTTTGCGTGGGCAGTTATCCAGGTCCAAGGATTGGCTCAGCCTGGAAGGATGGAGGAGGGAGTTTGCCGTATTGTACCCTTCTGCAATACGTCGTCTTCTTCGTCTGCGTTGGAGCATCAGGCCTGGCTTTCTGGTTGATCTGTAGTCACCCCAGGTTGTAGTCCATGAAACACTCCCAGTACCTCTGGGTATTGGTTGATGTGATGAGATAGTTCATTTTTGGTTTTCTTTCTACATAAAGGAGACATTTAATTGAATTAATTATTTAATTTATCGCCTGCCAAACTGGAATTTTAGCTGTATGAATTAATAATACAAACCAAGAGCACCCTTAAAACTTTAATCCCTTTTCTTTTTCTTAAACTGTGTTGGCAGCTGTTAGATCACGTTTACAAACTGTAAGTGATGCGGCTATCAGTAATGGAGTTACTAATTTTGTGTCAGGATGGAACTGCAGGAACCAAACAGGGCTGCTTGCTCATTCTTTAGTTTCTTCCTTAGGCCAGGTAGAGCCTTCCCTTTGCCTTTGTATTTTCAAAAAGGGGAGCTAGGAGGTATGTTTACCAAAATGGATCTTTGTCCCAATGGGAATGGCCCTCTTTTGCTTTCCTCTGCTTTCTTTATGTGAATATGTAAATATATGTAAATGTATACAGAGGCTTGGATTTACCCTCTTCATCTCCCCCTCCCATGTATAATGTATGTGTTAAATACGTAATCATTAATCAACTTTGTGGGGAGTGGAGACAAGAAGGACTCTTTGATGATAGATGTATACTTGTGACTGTGCTTGTATGTGTGTTTATTAGGCAGCACGGTGCTATCAAAAGAAACTCCACGTCCCTGAGGATAAGAAACAGCATAGGGAACAAATGGAGAGGAAAAAAAGTCCAACCCCTCTTACTGTAAAACCCTCTGTCTTCTGCCATCTGTCTCCTTCTTTGGCGTGAAATAAATTGGAGAGAGATGTTTGAATGGGGTGCTTGTTTGTAATGCACAGAAATGTTAATGTAGAGCAGAAGCAAAGGTATGGTTAACATTGCCTCTGATGGCTGGGGTGTTGGTGGCAGGATGGTATTACTTCTTTTGTCTGTACATGCTGGAAGTGGTTTAAAGCAAAATGCCTTCAGGTTGTCCTGTGCAAGCACAGCTATTTCTTAGGATTTAATATCATGTTTGATGTTATGGAAGGCACAGATTAAAGGTGGTCGTTGCCCTGAAGTGTTCACAATAAAGACAACAAAAACCTCTGTCGTTCTTCGTGAGCACCCAGCTCAGAACATGCTTTAGGCTGCTCTGTGTTGCTGGAGGACAACTCAAGGCACCGGAATTACCTGTCTGGAGATTAAGGTAGAGATGTAGGGATTGACTTGGTTGCATTTCTCTTCCCATGAGAGAAGGCAGTAAGTCTTGGGACCTAAAAGCTTAGATTGGATGTAGGAAACCAAACATTTCTTTGGCTGTATTAAAGGGGAGCTTAGTCAATCTTGTAGAGTTGTGCATATGGTCTTGCATAAAATGGTGTTGTCTAAAATTATAAAGTTGGAATAGATGTATTTGGGGTAAAAATTAAAAATACAAGTTATTTAAGTCCCCTATGTTATTTTCTGCTGCCTCTTACTTAGCTCGTGCACATGCAAATGCCCACTTTGAGAAATATCTTGTAAAACATGTATTTTAAATGAGCTTAAAAAGTGGTTCTGGCTCATTGGGTGTAGAGCTGCTGCACCTTTTGCTTTGCGTTCTCGCGGAGCCAGGCAGGAGCTGCCGAGGTCTGATTGGAACCACTGGAGTGTGCAGGAAACAGCAGCCGCGGCTCCATCAGCCACCTGCTCCGCACCGGCCGGGGCAGCGGGGGGAGCAGCAGTGGGGAGACCGGGGGGAAAGGGGAAGAGAAAAATCCCGTTTTCTGCAGTCTGCCCAGTGCAGAGGAGCAGGTGGATTGACTGCAGTGTGCCGGATCTGTCAAGGTGTATCTTGTATTGTTTTAGGAAAGGAAAAAAGCAATGAAATCTCAGGATATACCCAACAACAGGTGTATACATTTGCTTTGGACTAATCTAGGCTATCTTTACAATAAGACAGCTGCTTCATCCACCGTGGCTACTTCTCTTCGTTTTCTGTTTCTTTCTTCCTCTCATTTGCCCAAGTCAGCACTTCCAGATGGTTTTACAGATGAGCTGAAAGCCCATGAAATTCAGAGCCTCATCAGAATTTTCCTGAACCGTTGACTGTTAGTTTTGGAGGCCCTTCCATAGTTTCACTTTTTTTGCAGAAGAAATAAACAAGGCATTGGTTTAGGAAAGTGCTTCAGCTACAGCGAGATTCAGCACATACATGGAGCTAAGCATTTGATCAAGTGCTTTCCTGACTACACTTTCTAGAAAATTGATGTCCCTTTTACTGCTCTTGCTAAGCTAATCAGAAGATGCTGAAGTCTGATCAGAGCCTTTTGTGCATTTCCAAGATAGCGTCTCTGGAGGATCATTACACACATCCCTCTGCAGCAAGTACAAGGAGATTGTCACCAGGAAGGTGTTTGTCACTGTGTATTAACATGAAGGATTATTTTGCCTCTTTTTTCACTGTCGGCTTTTCATCTCCTTGCTAAGCAGGCATAGTCATGTCTAGGCTAAAATTGCAAAGGCTTCTTATAGCACTGCATTTGTGCCCCCGGTTCAAGAAATAAGCTCCAGTGAAAGGAGCTATTAGCTGCTGTGTGACTTCTGAAGAGAGGTATGGAAAGGGCGCTGGCGTCAGCCCTTGCCCCTGAGAGGCCAAGGGGGACGTGCTGGGCCGGGGCAGGGGAGCTCAGCGCTCGGCTGCTGGGGGTTTAGCAGCCTCGCAGCTGAACGGCGCTGTTCCTGTCTTGCATGCGAGCACACAGCTGGCTGAGGAGTGCTCAGGTGCAGCTTGCTCTCCTGTTCCTTCCAAAAACATCTGCTGGTGGTTGAACACACACACACTAGTGATGTTCCCCCTCCTCTGACTGGGCCAGCTTTCTTCTGCCAGCGTGGCCCTTTGGCAAGCTCTGTGTGTGTGTGTGTCCTGGAAGCCTTCTCCTTGATGGCTGAGCATGGCAAGCATTAGCCCGTGACTCAAGAAGTTCCCATCAGATATCACCACAAAGGGAGAAGAGCAGGGCTGGGTCCATGGTGCTCTGCTCATTCACAGGTCGGTGAGCAAACAAAGTAGAAGATTTCAGAACACAAAACCTCTGGCAAGACACCCACCATTCACTGCAGACAAACAAAGCTTTACAGGTGAAATTCTATCAGCACGTATGGAAAATAAACTTAGTAATTGCCCTGCAATTATGCCTTCTCATAACAACTGCTGTTAGATGGACTGTCCTGCTAGAATAGGTGTGTGTCTAGACTTCAGCCTTCTGTGCTTCTTGAGACTCACCTGACTCCTAATCTAGTAAATTTTAGCATGCAGAACCATGTTTTTGTTGAAAATAGTTGGTTACTGATACAAGCCAGTAGCTGAGAGAAGTTTCTTATGATTTGTGCATGAGGAAATGGCCTCGTTCTGTGGTCAGCAGTTGGCATGGTGTATGTTTGACTGCTTTAATGTTTTTTGCAACCCCACCAAGATCAGTGCTCTAGTACAAAATAAAAAAATTTGGAGGAGCTGCACGGATGTAGCTGATACATAGTCACCCTGCTAGCTTCAGCTGGCTTGTTGAGTTCCTGTATTCAGAACACTGAGAACATGGGGCTTTTTGAAATAAAAGTAGCTGTTCCCTATATCAGTTTGGTTCACGTCGGTACAGATGGTTTCTCAACTGGAATTGCCAGGAACATCATGGGCAAAGGCTTTGAATGACTTCTTTGTTCATTTGGGTTTGGGGGATTTTTTTGTTTTGTCTCTCTGATTGTATTCGTAAAGGAAAAATTGCAAAGAAAAGAGCCAAAGGAAAGTCAAGAAGTGTTGTACAAGAAGGAAAATATTATAGCAGGGAGGCATGATGTATTGGAAGTGAAAGACCATTCCCGTCTATTGGGGATTTTCTCAAGAATGTGAATGTACATGTCTACCAGAAGAATGGGAGAAGAAGGGCTGACGCTTTGTGGGCTTCAGACAAAAAAAGAGTGTCGATCCTTTTCCCTTCCCTTCCCAAGTGGTGCATGGAAATTAAACTTTCCTCTCAGTGCAGGGGAAGTTCCTGTCCAGAATGTATCACAGCATGATGGGACTGGAAAGAGCTTTTCTCTTCTGCTACCTTGCTCCACAGAGCGTTTACTTGAAGAGCATAGTTAGGATATGCATCTGGAAAAACACACCACCAGGCACGGATACAGTAACACACTGGAACCCAAGTGTATTTTGGTGTACTGCAGATTATAGAAGAGAAACTGAGTTGAGCAGAGTCAAAACTTGCTTCCCATGAACTTTCTCTCCCCATTTCTTCACGTGCTTTGGCTTATGAACGTACAAGTCTCCTTCTGTAAGGGAGAAAAGCTATTTAAATCCTATGAAAGAAGTTTGATTTACGAGGAAACTTGAAAATTTGAGAGTGAAGACCTGGCTGGTGAGGACCGGGAAGGTTTCCATGCTCTGGATGGAGGGCACAAAGAGAGCAGGCAAATCTGCTGGCTCAGGGTTTATAGTGTGGCTGTCGGTGCCACAGCTGATTTCTCAAAGACCTGCGATGTGGTGAAGGAAATTTGTTGTTGTCTGAGTTACTCTTAGACTGGGGAGGGTGGTGAGATGCAGGGACTGAGAGTATTTTAGGTTTTTTGGAGACAAGGATGAGAAGATTGTTTGTGAAAGCAACTGGAATGGGGCATGGAAAAATTCAGGACGGCTGTTTTTACCCATGAGGTGAAACTGTCTTTGGTTTGGACAGTAGCCAGTGGCACAGGGTAACAGAAACTTTCGAATTTGTGTATATCTGCCGCTTGGCCAGTCATTGCTGGAGACTGTCAGCAAATGGAGCTGCCTGTTCTGGAACCATTTTAGCTAGGATCAGCTCCCAGAAGATGCTTGTTAATAACTCATGTCTCACCAGCCCTCTCCTCCTTCACTCCACTCCCTAAAATCTGGGCTGAGAGACACTGCAGGAATTCAGGCTCTCTCGGGCAGGCAAGACGGGCTCTTGCTGAGCTAATCTGCTAAAGCCATTGCCGTTTTGCACGGCAGCCACAATTCAAAGCGCGGTCGTGTTTGAACACTAGACTGACTTTTCTGTCCATTTTAATGCTTTAAACAGGGCTGTACGTTCAGCAGCCGTTTGTGTAAGTGTTCTCCAGGCATTTGAAAAAGACTTCTGTTTTCCAGAAAAGAGTACGGAAGGGACGGCGTGGGGCAGAGTGGGGACGAGCGATAGGGGCGTAGCCAGGAAGGAGGTTTTTGGCTGAGCCGGTGTGTGGGTGACTGTGGGCAGACATGGTGCTGCACGTAGACTTGCTAGGGCTGCCCCACACCTGGTATTAAATCAGAAAAAATACTTCCACCTTCTGTTGCTGGGAGTTATGCTCTTTAGAGCTGAGTTCGACAGTTGTTATTGCAATTTTGTGGTGCTCTTTTGATTTACAGCTGTTTTTACGACCATTGAGACAGCCACAAATCGAGGAAATCTCATAAAACAGAGAGTAAACGTCTCCTTCACAACCCAGGCAGAGTTTTGGCATCCGTGCTTATTCCATAGAGCAGGATGTGTAAACAATATTGTGTCCCCTGAGTGGCTGATATCAGTACAGTTAAGTGGTAACAGCTTGAAAAATGCATTTCTCGTATATTAGCGGTAAAACTCAAAATGGGCCCCCAGGCTAAAGTAAATTGGTGACATTTTGCAGCAGAAAGGGAAAAAAAAAAAAATAAGGGCAAGGATTGGGAATGCAGAGCCCCAGCTTTGAAAGCAGTGGGACTGGAGCCAAAGTTGGATTTATCTGCATTATTGCAATACGGAAATAAATGGATCCACCACACTTGTTGCAAAGCATATCTAATTGGAGAAGACAGATTATATGTTGGCTGCAAATGGTGGACTGCCCCTTCACCGCCTTCTTCCACAGAAGATGGAGTCACTTAATGCCATGTTTAATCAAAGTATAATGATGAGAGCTTCTTTCTTGCCTTGCTGTATAACACAGGAGAAATGCCACATGCCCCTTCTCTATAAAAAGTAGGTGAGACCACTTTGCTACCCTTGAATGATTGAGGGATAGGAAGCCCAGTGCTTTGCAGATGTGAACCATAGTGTGTCTTCCATATTTTTTCCTTCGCAGCCTCCATTTCTAGAGAAATTTTTATGCTGTCCTGGTTCCTTCTTTTTAGGTGTTCCTAATCCCATCTGTTGAGTCTTTAAATACAGCTGCACCCTGTGGTGTGCCTTCTGTGGTGGGTGAGAGTGTCCCCGTGCGGGAACGGAGCTACGTGGAACAGCTGGTCCAACAGAGACTTTTTTTTCCCTAAAATATAGAAACAGAAGGCACAAGAGAGAAGGATTGATGGGCAGACTTGATAATAAAGTTTAAAAAGTCAATCTGATGAACACCAGAGAGACAGCTTCTAAAATTTCACCATGTTTCAGGATTACCACGTTCACGTTGTTTACGCAATGAATATTTGATGTTTCCTTCACGTATAGAGTTGCTGTCATCTGGCTGGGGTGACGGGAGGTATCATCACCGTGGAGCTTCTTCCTCTGGTTACCCGTGGGGCTGCTGAACGTCACGCCTGCTGGCCCAGACCGGCTCTGACGAAGCTGGTGTGAGTTGGCAGAGGAGGGTGTGGAACCTTCCGCAGCTGCCTGCTCACACAGCCTGGCAAGGGGTTTTCAAATAAAAAAGGTGGTGTTCTTTTCCTGGGCTAATATTCAGAATCTGCTTGCCCATTTCTAATTAACCAAATGGATCTTGTTAAGACTTCAGCATCTGCAAGGGCTCTTAGACCTGTAATGTGGGTGGTTGAGGAAGTAGTTTTCTCATTGGATCAAGAGAGGAAGAGAAGGCAGATATCATTCATTTTTGTTTGATTCTGCTTTCCAGTACTGTCTGGAAAGAGCTAGCCTGGAGATGTTCGGTAGGGCTGTGGCAGTCCTCTTCTGCATTTCTCCTATTTCTATGGGCAGAATGGGGATGGACATTCCCCAAGATCATGCACGAGCCTGACGCTGTTGATGGTAAAGCTGCAGTGAGTGACATTTTTATCCAGAGGTTATTTGTTGAATTGTTTGCTGATGCGTTCATAGAAAGGACTGGGCAGGAGGTGGTTGTAGTGTGCTTATTAATGTCTTCATGTTGGTAACATTCTTCTTGAAGTTTTGCCTTCTGGTGTCATGTTGCTGCATGAAAATCTCAGCTTACGTATATATATTACATTTTCAAGGAAAAATCCAGCTGTGTCTTGGTTGCAAGGATTAACAGGGAAAACTTACATAGGCAGATGCTCAATTTGTTTTCCTTTAAAGATGTACTCGTTTTTAAATCTCTTTAGCGTGAGTCCCCTTGGTCTTCATAATTACTTTGCATTGTCCTGGCCCAGGCAGGAGGCTGCAGGGCTGCAGCAGGTACTAGCACTGAAATAAAAGAAGAGCAGTGCCAGAACCGTAGTCCACTAGGACAGGCAGATCTCCTAGATCACTGCGCTGTTACCGTGATGAAGTGCTTGGAGGAGTAGGGCCGGTACTGCTCCACTACGATTCACAGGACTAATATTCATCTTGTAATAAGAGTCTCTTCTACATGTAATTCTGATGGGATTGAAAATTTCCCAGTAAACCTCTTAGTGAGGCTGCTGAATTAAGAGGAGATACTTCTTGGTAGGTGAAGCCCGCCTGAGCCACAAGGTCCCTGCATCCGCGTCAGGAGCTGCTCTGGGTGCCGATGCTCCCGCACGCAGCCGCATCCTTCTGCCGGGCATCAGGCGCTGGTGGGCCCGTCCAAGAGCTCCTGGTCTCTTGGGATTCGCCTTGGACGTTCAGTATGAACGCACCCAGCACACTGCAGCTTTGGGCGAAGCCAGGGGTGCATTTTATGTCCAAATGGAGACATTTTCTGGGTACAAGGGGAGCCCGCTTCAGAAGCCACATCCTCCTCCTGGATTGCACAGCTGTGAAAGGAGTGGACCTGGGAAAGAACGGTGCTTTTGTGCAGCACAGTTATGTGTTTAACGTAATAAATGTTTATTGTCCTCTGGAGCAAAGGAGCAATAGGCTCAATTATAGCCTGGGGAGGGAAAGCTAGAATCATGAAGTATAGGCTGTTAATTATCTTTTTTTTTTTTCAGTTGTCATAATGTACTGGTGTTTGCCTGCAGCTCTCCCCCTCCCACCGCTCCATTACCTCCACCAGCATCTCCAAAACCTCTGCTCCCCGTACCACTACGCCCTCCTCCTCTCCGGCCGCCTGCTCTTTCATTTGTAAGGCATCTCCGGCCTCCTGAGAGATTTGTGACTTCTCTCCCAGCAGCCGCTTACAGTGATAAAGGCCCTCAGACTGCCTCTCTCTGATTAATCAGCCCTCGTGCAGCCTCGATAGGGTGTTAATTTGTAAACTCGGTGGACAGGCAGCCGTGATAAGCCTCTGCAGCTGCTGTGTGTCTGCTGGGGGGTTGGGCAGATAAGGCTTCAGCCCTGGGATGCAGCCAAGAAATATTTTGGAGCAGTGAATTAGAAACAACAACAACAAAAGCGCCTTCTGCAGAGGCAGTCCTTTGAGGTTGCTGAGGGAAATACAGCAAGTTTCAATAGCAGCGGACAAGAGCCGCCTTTCTGATAAGCTCCCTCACTCCCCAGCCCAGGAAAAGAGCCCCGTCAGGATTGCATCCCTAACTGGGAACTTCTGTCACAAGGATGTACGTGTGTCACACATCATGGTCTGGGCTAGAAGGGCGATGCAGCCTTCTGTGTATCTACTGCAGTTATCTTGATCCTTTTCAGAGAATTTGATGCTGGTTTGTTGGAGGGCTGTCTGACAGGACATGTCACCTGCGAAACAGGGATGGACACAGAGGGTGTCCAGAACAGCATCAGTGTCAAATGGTTTTTGAGTATTCCCAGATGTTTTCTGTGATGTGGCTCACATAAAGTGCTATACAGGGTCCACTACATATCTGGCATATGGATTAAAAATGACAAGATAGCATTTTCCCTAAACAGCAGAGCATCCTGAGCAGTCTGAGGCCGTGGTGTGTTGCCATGGTCTGAGAAATGCCCAAGCACGGTGTTAAGCTCTGAAATACCTCGGCAGATCGGAGCAGGCTGCGGTGATGACAGGCATGTATTCTGCTTGCCTGTTCAAGGTGGTTGTGTTGAATGTTTCTAGTGGGCTCATGCAGTTTTCCTTTTTTCATCTAATTGATTATGTTTTCTTCAAAAACTTAAAGGGGGAGATATTTCACTGAATTTGCATCAGCTCTTTGGTTGAGCTGAATCCTAACGATTCTGTCATTGTTGGCCTCCCTGATCGTTCTAATATTATCTGACAACACACTGCACACCATGGAAGAGGTTCCTTCTCTGTCTGCCAATGCAGGTTGTTATTCAGTACATTTTTGAACTGCAGCAATTTTCAGACAGTGACCTTTTTATGAAATCAAATGTCTCGCAAAACCCTCTTGGTCTCTGAACTGTGATTTATAGCCATTTGTGTTGGAGAAGGCTGCAGGTGGGATTTAGGTGACACGTAATTGGTTAAAAGACAAAATAAAAGGAAGGTTGCCCTGCTGGTACAGCGATGGCAGGAGCCACAGGAATGAATTGCCTGGCAGTGCAGAGCCCGGCCCTCCTCCTCCCGCCCTCCGCCGCCGGCTGCCAAGGCCTGCCTGGCAGGCCATTGCAATGATAAATGCAGGTAGCTGGCAAAGACCACAGCTCAGGGTTTGTTCTCGTGTGCCAAGCCCTGCTTGGCATTCGCAGTTGGTGCCAGCATTTGCACTCTTACTCAGTTTGACGAAAGCCAGGACATGAGGTGTGAATTTATGTCTGCATCTTTCCAGGAGGGAGTTGGGATAATGAAATGCCGAGGCAGCCCTGGAAGCGGCACAGTAATTTGGTAGGTACCAAACAACAGTCTGCCACCTGTCATTTGCAGTGCGGTCCCTGCTCTCCCCATCACTCTTCCTACAAGGCAGTGTTTGAATTATAAGCAGTTGTAGGTAGTTCTGCAAAGAGCACTCTCCATTCCATTTGATTTAGTGAAAATAAAAACTCGTATCCCAGCCAAACAGATATCCTGGCTAGATAGTTTCAAGCTGTAATGACAGTAATACAAGTTACTGCAGTAGTATATTACACAGCATTCCCAGCCTTTTTATATTTGTAGGCGGGTTTTCCCCTACATCAGTAGCAAAAGCTAAATCAGTAATTGGGTCTGCGGTTGCCCAATTCAGTGTCTGGGTAATGGAAAAATTTTCAGTGTTGGAAGCCCAGTCTGAAAAGCCTGCCTGTTCAGGAGGGGATCAGCTCTCAGGAAAAAGCATGAGGTCTCTGTTGTTTCAGATGTTTAAAAACAGATCGCACAAAGCCCTCTTGTGTGTCCTGCGGAACTGTTGTTCACTGACGGGTGTGTACCAGTTGCCGTTAACGTGGGCACGGACGGTGGGAGGTGCAGCCTGACGTGGTGACACCAGGCTAGGACTGTCCTCAGGATGCCATTTGTAGACCAGACTACCCAGAAACTAAGTCAGTAGTGTTGTACATGAGCACAGAAGTAAAAACAACCCAGTGTGAGAAAAAGAAGAGCAACATCTAGCTGACATTCTGTTTTGGGTTTGTTTTTTTTTTCCTGATAACCATAACAGGCACTTGTTTGGTGGGAATAAGCCCACGTGGAGCATACAAACATGTAGAGGTGGGGAAATCAGTGCTGGCTAGAATGGAAGTCAGTCAGGAATGTAAAATTAAGGTAGGTTTTGGTAGCAATTTGGGAGCTGAGGTTTGAGGGAGGAGGATACTGAGATGGAGACCAACTGCACCTTAATTTAAATTAGGACATGTAAGCACAATAACATTTAGCAAGTGTTTTAGCTGAGTTTAATGAGGGACAGCTGGAAATTTTCTTCTCTGGTCAGTGTCTCTTCGAACAGCTGAGGGACCTTTTGCAGCTGCATGACAGCCTTGGTGAGGCCCAGGATCTCCCCGGCTTCCTCCCTTCTCTTCCTTTACTAATTTTTTTTTTTAAGTGCACGTATTTATTTATTTATTGGAGCTGAACTGGGAAGGAGAGGGAGTTTGATCTTTTCCTTTGGGAGACAGCAACTGCTCAGAGGAAGATGAATCATAAAGCATGGCTAATGGAGGGAATAGGATGGGGAAAACTCCAGGCTATAGCCGTTCTCCAGGGGCTGGAGGGATGGTTTGAGAAGAGACGGAAGAGGACTTAGCGAGCCTGTGCCCCGAGGCTCCGATAGCAGCCGTGCTGTAGGTCAGGCATCCCGCTGCTTTCGGAGCACGAGGTCACCCTTCGCCTTGGTAAGAGGCTCATCTGTGCAATAAGCCGACAGACCGCAGCAGCATGTGTTTAAGAATTACAGTCGCTGCTTAATCTAAGCTAGTTTGATCTATCCCAAAATGGTTGTAAAGTGATGAGGAACATGTTCTGGACACAAAATGGTGTTGTTTTAAGCTTATCACTGTGTTGCCAAAAGAGGAGGTCCAAAACGAAACTGTAACATTGAGCTTGCGGAGAAGCGATGAGCTTGGTTCCTCCTTGCCCTGTGCTGAATCAAACTGTCCGTACAGCACTTCCTTCCGTGCCTTCCAGTCAGCATCCACTTTGCTTTCTGTTTGTCGTCATATAAATTCAGTGTAATTCAGTGGTGAATCGGGACCAGTGATCTCTGCTTCTAGGACCCCTGTGGCCTAATTTAATTCTCTGTTCACAGACTTGTGCTAGCTTCTCAAAGGGGCTGTTGCAAAAAATAGTCATGGTTATATAAACTGCTGAGAGAAATAAGCATTCTTGAAAGAAATAGTGACAAAGAGAGGAGTGCATTGTGAAAGGCCCTTTCCAGGTGTACAGCAGTTCTGAATGTGCATGTGCTAAATGAATGTGAGGTGGGAACCTAAACAAATACGTTGCTGTATGAAAGTACAGTCCAAGAACCGTTTTGTTTCTGGTCGACCTTCTGTGGAGGGAACTCTCCTGCAAGATATAGAATACCCATCAGTACCTCCCAGAGATGGCCTAGAATCAAAATTGAAGTAGAAATATCTGGGGCATTTATGGCATTGCCATTTCAATAAGTAGTTGTCTGTTCAGGGTGCTGCACAGTTCACTCTGATGTGTTATGGTGCAGCTAAAGGCACAACTGAAGTTTTAGGATTGTTGCAAGAAAGCTGGAGGTCTGTCTGGTATTCATTCTTGCTTAGGGAATAATATTTATTAATAGTCTTTATTTGCATTGGATGTCAACAGCCAGAATTTTCTAAGTGATCCTGACCATCAGCTGGAACTAGATTTTTCACAGCAACCTGTTCACCATTCAAGTATCTAAATGGATTTTTGGATATGATCCCTTCTCGATAGCTCCGGTCTTTGTGCCACGAGGGCAGCTGCCGAGTGCTAAACCCTCCCGAGAGCCCAGACGATAAATTCTGTGTGACAGTCTCGGGAGGGAAGAGGGCAGGTGAATGTCTTTGCTGTTGGAAGATAATCACAAAATGCAGCGTGGATTCGTACAAGTCCAGTGTGTATCCTGTTCTCTCGTGCTTAATCCCTTGCACAGCTGGTTTAGCTCTGTCCCAGCCAGCCGTGTGCTGCAATGCTAGATTTTCCTAGAAGGTGCTGCAAAAGGGTAGTTCGTGTACTTCTTACTCCAGCTTGCTTTCCTGTGATGGTACATGAAATGACAGGCTTGCAGGTCTAACTTTTCTTCTGTCCTCTTAATTGAGCTGTGGTTTCCCTCCAAAAATAAGCCTGGTTGTGAAAAGATCGTAGGTTCCCTTGAAACATCCCCTCACAATGCAGGCAGTGTTACCCGTGGGTTGCTTCTGTATTCTGGAATGTGTTAAATACTTTCTCAGTCTTAAGGGTGAACTTTAGGGTTTTTTTGTGTGCGTGTGTGTGATTTCTAGGCTCCTCTTGCGCCTTTCCAAATGGATCAATTTCCATTTCCTATAGAAGAATCACAACCTAAACAATACCTTCCTATTTTAGGTATTGCTCTCATATTACTGAATGAAGGGGTCTGGTATGAATGACTTAAAGAATCAACTGGCAAATAGTAAAGCAATACTGACGTGCTGAAATTCTCTACTAGACAAGCGATCAAGTGGCATCAGAGTGGTAGGTAAAGCAGGGGAAACAGTTCAAAGGGAAGAATGAAAACTGATCCAACATTTACAGGTAGTGTCTGTGCTTTATGCTGAAAGTTCCTCTAAGTGTATCCAACACTTCTAGTTTGAATATCTCCTGGAGAAGGGTTTTCTTGAGAGCTTTTTAGTGCTTGCTAGGTTCGGTAACAGTGTGAAAACAGTCTCTCTTGAGACCGGCTCTTGGCTGTTTAGAAGATAGGCAGCCATCCAGAAATAAAATGTAAACTCTATTTTATTGCCTCCTTTTCCTTCTGCCTACGGAACTGGACTCAAATTTGGAGAGAATGCTTGGCTTTTGCACCGTACAGAACATACCTGCCAGGTCCCTAACACAATGTAGTCTTGCTCCTTGTGAACCGGAACTGCAGCCTTATTAGCAGCTTCCCAATGTCTGTGATCGGGTGCCTGAAGTGTCAGGCTGGGATCTGGCATTCGGTGCTCCAAGAGACTGCACGAAGATCCAGAGCGCTTCTGTTGTTGGTGATAAGGAACAGCTTTATTCCCTGTTAGCCATTTTATAGGCTACAGAGAAAGGAGAGGAAAAAAAACCAACCAGCCAAACAAACAGGTAATTACTGTGGGGCCTGACGTAGTGTATAATGCTGTCTCTGTCAGATGATGTTGTTCCATCATATATAATCGTTAAATTATTAATCTGTGAGAGCTCTTACACCTTTCAGCTGCCCTGGCTTAGTGGGAACCAGGATGAATGAGACATGGGCTTCATTATGCCTCACTGTTCCCCTTCAGAGGAGAGGGTGTGCTAAATCCTTCGTGGCTACCACCTTCCATTTTGAGGAAAAAACTGCTTTTGCTAAGCTTTTAGTGCTGAAAATTGAATCCGAGTTTATATGTGCTAGATTCAAGGCGAAGAAGAACGAGGGACTGGAGCACCACTCCTCTGCTTGCTCTTTGCAAACCAGGAAACGGTAGAAATGTTTTTTCTCTGCAGTGTATTCAGCGTGGTTTCAAACTGTCACAGAACTGGATGGAGACATTTTCCCCTTTAGATCTGGTGTAGAAAAGAAAGAAAATCAAACTGGGGCAGAGAATTGCTAACTTGGTTGAATAAACCACGAAGCGGGACCTGCAAGGCTTGGTGCAGATCTTAGCGTGTCGTCAAAAGGGTGCTGGGTCTTACAGATTTCAGCAACGTGAGACTACCTCGGAGACTCTCCAAAATCATTTGTGTGTGTTTCACTTTGGGGATGGATGTTAGATATGCTTAAAATGCAAAGTTTGTTATTGGGAGTGAGTGTGGGACTTCAGAAGCAGCAGTTTTTATGAAAACGTGCTTGTCTTGGGCTCTGCTGGTGGTGCTCCATGGAGGAGGGAGATGAGCAGCAAATGTGCAAGGCAGGCTAGAGGTGTCTTCTGTTGTTAGCTTCAGACTGCGGACATTTCTCTGCCTTCAGCAACAAAAAGGGATTTGGGGGGCAAGGAAAGACTAGAGGGTGCAGGAAGCTGCTCCAGCTGCTCTCGTCCCTGGCGTGGTGCTAAAGGTGGAGACGAGCAGGAGCAGTGAAAGGGGGGAAGGAAACTTTTAGTTTCATTTCCTCATCAAAAAAAGTGTGATTTCCTGGGATGACTTGAACCCACCCACATAAAGGACTCCAAATGCCTGGTTTTGCTCACAAGGGAAGAATTCCACTTTTTTTTTTTTTTAAATTCCTTCTTAAACATATGCAGATGATTTGCCTGAAACAGCAGGAAATTTGGGAGGGGACTTGTTACGGCAGATGCATGAGTTTGCTGGATTTTTTCAGTCATTAGTGGGCTCCCTCAGACACATAGGTTTTATTGTATGCTTCCTTTAAAGGGTGGCTGAGGGAATTGAATGATGTTTTCAGGCTCTTCCTCCTCCATCTTCCCTCCTGCCTCTGCAGCAGCTTGCAGAATATCCTATAGCACAGGCATTCACTGTTTCGGAATGGTGCTTATGCCAAAAAATGCTCAGATCTGGAGCTAAAAATCGCCAGAAGTGAGAGCAAAGTTACTGTAAACTCTAGGTATAAAGGTTTGTGTCTGTAAACTGTGGCTGTGATGTTGAGAACGCTGCTCTGCAAATGATGACTCGGATTGTTGAAAGTGGTGCCACACACTGTTATCAGAAGACTGAGCAATAATCCATGTGTCTTTCTCTTAAAAGTGTGTTTTCTCGTTTGACTTCCTTAAACATTGTTTTTATATGGCTTGGACCTACCGCACTGAGATCTTTAGCTCCTGATTAAACAGTGCCGGTCTGTATTAAATCCTCGGGACTGAATTACGCAGATGGGAGCGAGCTGGTGGTTGCCATAAAGCAGAGTTGGCAGGACCCGACTTTCCAGATGAGGCAAAGCACCAACCTGGGCTGGTGCGGCAGCAGCTCGCCAGGGACACCCGGGGACAGCCAGGGACAGCTGGGGACAGCCAGGAACACCCGGGGACACCGGCGGCAGGGCAGCGGCTCCTCTCGTGGGCCGCAGGCCCTGACAGTGGGCACTGGCAATCAGGATTTGTGGCTCAGCTGCCGATGTACTGCGTGGGCTTTAGTGCAAGCACACCGAAGTTTCATTGCCTGGAAAATGGGAGAATCTTATTAATTCACCTGCCACGTGTCCTGGTGCTTACGGAGTGCTGTGGGGCGAGGTCCCGGCTTTCTGTAAGCTGGTGCTGTGGATGAGTTCCCGGAGCCTGCAGATGTGTTCTGCGTGCGTGGTGACTTTGTGTTGATTTTAAGTGAAAAATCTCTTAACAATGGGTTGTAAATTCAGAGCTGGCTGACAAACGTTTTATACACCGCTGTTGTTGCTGTTGTGTGACACTGTTACACTTTCTTTGCAAACCAGCCTAGGCAAAACTTTGTTTAATCCTGGTTCTTCCTCTCTTTAATCCATGCAGTGAAGGGATCGTGCAGGTAACTGATTTTCCCTAAGATTTTAGGATCCTTTTGCTGAGCTGTGTAATGATCATACATGCCACAGCTACACATGCAGCTTTGTCGTGGACATGATTCAGAATTTCTTTCTTATGTGTCTCAGCCTCAACCTATTTTTCATGTTGTTTTCCCTATCTTTTTTATACATTTGCATTAAATAAGACATTCAGTGCAAGCTTGCAGTGCCACTTTACTTAGAAATAACATTAATAGATCACTCTTTCTTGTTTCTTACTGTATCTTATACAGATCTTCTTGCATTTTACTATTTGTTTTGGGTTTTTTTCCTTCTGAGTTGTCATTAAAAATATGTAACAATGTAATACAATTCATAGTCTTCTTTATCATGTAAATATCCTAAGGCACATTAGAATAAAATCAATAAAATATAAAATCAACTTAGTTCAGCCATGTGTTGAATTAATTAATTGTTTTTAAAGCAGAGTCAGAGGAGAAAGGCTTTTTTCACTTCCAATATGTTTTACTCTTCAGCTTTGTACTTCACCCCATTTTGTTCATGCAGCAGTCAGTGCCAAAACATTGTGATATTTTCAGCTATCTTGTAGATGGTAGGAATGTTGATAGTGCTCCCTACTCCCAGACCAGCTTTGATTCTGTAGAGGCTACTTGCTATTTTATCAGATAGCGAGGAGGAAAAGCTTATGCTGAAACAGATTGACTGTTTGATATCAGAGCGGGGAGGGAAGGAAACCATCAAATTAACTCATAAAAGCTTTATTTACGATGAATGGACTTTTTTTCCTGTCATTATCATCTTGTCTGTAACCCAGTGACCCTGATTATTGTGAAGCTGTTTACAAGGTTTAGGTTAATTGGATTTTTTTAACTATTTCCCAGAGCTGTGAGGAGCACAAATACAAATGTTGTGGAGCTCAAACAGCGAAGTGCAACCCCATTTGCAGGGAGATGGGCTTCTTCCAAGAGAAAGTCATTTTATTTCATATTCAACTAAGTGCATAGCAGCATGTACCTGTCATTTGGCATAATATTGTATAACACCCTCTTTCATACGGATGTGTTCAGTTGCAACTTGTGTTTCCAACACACAAATTACATTTTGCATGTTCAGCAAGAAATGAGCTTATTTTCAAGGAGAGAGGCTTTGATTTTTTTTTTTTCCTTGAGCTTAATAGCAGTTTCACTGGTTTTGTTTTCGTATGAGGAATCGTGGATAAAATAGCTGTGCATTGCATGGCTGCCTAAATAAACGAGACAGGAGGATATAGTTGGGTGAGATCAGGACAGTACTTGTATACGCTTTGCTTTCATCCTCTTAGGATGCATGCTTGTTCTTTAATGGCACAACATTGCACCCTCCAGGTGCAATGTGTAATTGCAGGTCTACAGATAGCCGACTTGGTTTATGAGATGTGTTTTTGTGAGCAAGCCTTCCTAAATTCTCGTTTAGTGTTCCTCACCCTCTTTTTCTCTTTCTTTTTCAGGCTTCTGTAGGCTCTGAGAAGCTGTTCTCCCCTGCAGCAAATAAAGGTAAGTGATCTGGAGAAATGCTTTATCTTGTCTTAGAGCAAGAGATTTGAGTTGTGAATCCATATCGTGCAAATAGCAGGACAGCAGTTTTGCCAGCACCTTTCGTTTTGCCACACACATTGTCATAAAGATCAGCTTTACAGGCTTGTGATGATTAAGTTGAAATTTCAAGCTGCTTTGTCTCAGTGTGGGGTGGGACTTCTTCCCTACCAGCCGGATTTGTAACGGACGTCTTAGGGAAGGGGATTACTGACAAAGGAGAAGACAGCCTTTACTGTAGGAGATACGCTTCTCCTGCTAATACAATCAAATCTCCTTTTTTTTTTTTTTTCCCCCCTTTTCAAGCAACATTTCAGTGTTATTTGTATTACCCTTACAAGGGCTTGTGCATCCCTCTCCTGCCAGTGCACACAGAGCATTTGTGTCCGTACGTCTGGGTTCTCCAAAACAAGGTGGCAGGTGCTCGGCGCGTTTGCAGGGTTTCGGTTTGCAGCTCCCACTATTACTGTTAATTGAGAGTTACCTGTGATATGCACTGGGTGTTGCTAAGAGACTGCACCGGTTCAGATTCCCCATGGGAGGTACTGTGATATCTCTCTAAATATGGCAATCCCTCCTTTGAGGGCTCGGTACAGCCATAAAACAGAGCCCCTCTGTTTTAATGTGTTCTCAGGGATAATCTCACTGAGATGGATACTAGGCAAAAATACTGAAGAAACAGCCTTGGAGAGGGTGTGGTGCATGATGAAAAGCATTATGCTGGGAATAGTTCCACTTCATCATGTGAGGAGGTTGGTGGTGTGTCTCTGAATTGTCAGGTTGTGTGGCTGTTCTGCAGCATTCTCAGCATTGACCTGCAGAATAAAATCAGTTCAGAGCAATAATAAATACTAGGGATGTACAAATATCCCAGAGATGGGAGATGAGGCCCATTAATAAGTAGTGATGAAATAACCTTCTTGCATTATTTCGAGAGAGCCAAGAAAAGAATAATTTGCAGTTGTGTAGGAGTAGGTGCTGGCCATGGAAAGGCATTTTGGTGGTTGTGTACTCCATCACCTGGATCCAGGCCCGGTTTATAGCTGGGCTCTTTAGCAGCAGTATTAGGAATTCTCTTTCTTTCCAAGCTTTGCAGATTTTCAGTGCCAAATGGCGAAACTGATGACAAGCCCATTATGTTATAACATTTGCAGATATTTTTATGAAAGTATGCAGCTTTTTCTGGGGCAAAGAGGGGAAGTTTAAACAAATGGTGGGGAAGAGTATTCCTTTTCTCTCAGCCTTGGCTCGCTATAAGGCAAACCAGATTGCCCATACGGCACTGCCTCAGCAAAACAAAAATCTTGCCATCCTGCATAAATGCATGGCATAGAGATCTGCTGGAGAGGCTTATGTTGAAGCACTGGCAGCTTTGTTGGCTCCTTCTCATGCTGAAACCTGAGATCCCTCACCCCTTCATATCATGGAGCAGCTCAGCAACATGAGTTTTCAAAATAACCTCCCTATCAGGAAGTTAAATCTGTGAATGCCTGTGAATTTGCTGTCTTGAAGTCTGTATTCACTGCTGTTTATGTCCCTGTAATTTAAGCCTGTTCCTGTTTGGTTTACTGTGGGTGTAGACATTACCAGCTTTGGGAAGCCTTGGGTTTAGCTCATGATTTTTGTCTCTGACTTGTCTTTTACCCTGGCCCTTTACCAGTAGAGCTTTGCTGATCAGCACAGGCTGCGATTGTGGGCAGGCACTGCTGGGGCCACCTCAGCGTTTGGCACTTGCATTGAGAGGTGAGGGAGATTGCCTCAGTAAGATACTGTGCAGAAACCCAAGCAGTGCTAAATTCTGCACCTCACCCTGTTACCACTCCCGCAAGGCAAGAGCCAGATTTGTCTCTCGCACATGCAAATGAACGCCGCTCCAACACGACCTGGCTCAGTGATGCCATATTGCCGAGAGAAAGTGACTTTCAAAGCCTTGCACTTACATTCCTGTTGTGAGATAAGAGTGTTGATTTAAGGCCCATGTTCTGCAGGGCTGGAGCCGCGGTGGCTGCGTGGGGAGGAGATTAACTCACCGTGGTTTCCTGATGGGCACACGCGCGGCGGCACGTGCTCGTCCTCTCCCATGGGCATTTGCACTATGCCCTTCTTTTGTAAACACTTGCAGCCTTTTTGGAGAGATATTAACTAGCAAATCTGCAGCATCCATGCTGCAGCTTTTATTGAAGGTGGCCAGGCTTTGTAAAACACAATAAAGTGTATGCATTGTCTGGTGCAACACCCCCTATTCCCACAAACTTTCCCAGGGGATGTGTTTGGCCCAGCACATTTGTTTTATGCCATCCTAGTTTATCAGCAGCTTAGCATGCAATTAAGTATTAAGATAGATGGATTGTGCTTATTTGAGGCTGGAACAGCTGTAAAATGTAACCTTTGACCATATTTCACAGCTCCACAAAGGCCTGAGGAGCAGCATCTTTTGTCTGGGCCTCTCTGGGTAACGTTTGTCTTGGTCCCCTCCCTACCGGGGCCGTGGCGATGCTTCTCCTTTCGACACCAGTTCATCTGCAACAGATGCACGGTGTAGCTGTCCACTTCAGGGACCAGTCGCTATTATGCAGTGTAGAGAGGTGTCCTGACCCGGGGTGACCTCGGTAGTCACAGCTGTGAAACAGGCTGAATGGGGCACTTTGAGCTTCCAGGAGGAGGCATGATGAAATCCTCTGTGTGAGGAAATGATAATTAAAAATAAAAGCAGAGAATCCCTGATCTGCTGTGCTGACAGGTCTTTGTTTTCTGACGCAGAAAAGCATTCGTTTAGCCAACTTGTCGCTGCAGCAGAGTTACAAGGACATTTGCTGCCAAGAGCAGAGTGTTACATCCTCCTGGCGAATAAATCGATAACCAAATAATAAAGGTCTGCTTGCTCTCTCATGCAGCTCCTTTCTCACAGAAATCTCCCAGCCAGTCCTTTGCTTTTTCTGAAGGGCAAGTGCTGTGCAGGGCAGGGAGGATGTAGGCAAAAGCCGAATACATCCCTCTGTCTCCAGGCGGGTGAATGAGGATGATGATGGTGGATGAGGCAGATGATGGTGGTTGATAGGAGGGCAGATGTGCTGTGAGTCAGAGAAGGTGAGAGGGACGTTCGCACATTTAGCCCTGGAAGGATCTCTGCCTGCCCGCTGCGATGATATTTTCAAGTGTGTGTGGGGTGGGATAGTTCGAATTTTAAGCACTCCAGCTGACTCCCTCCTGCAGTGGGCTTCCCTGATGGATCTCACTGGACTTGCTGCAGACCTGCTCTGTGCTAGGGAAAACAGGAGAGGTGGTACCTTTTCTACCATAAAAACCTTGTCGTTGTGGCCCAGGAGACCTGCTGAGTTCCCAGCTTTCGAACCCAGGTCTGCTGGTGGGGACAGGGTGAAATAAGTGTTTTAAAGCAGATATTTCCCAAATGCCATGAGTGTTGGCCGAGGGCCCTGATGAGGAAGGTCTCCATCGCAGAGTCGGTGGAGGCTGGGCAGCAGCTAAGGTGTCCCCGTTCGTAGCCCTGGGCAGGCTGTGGGTGTGGAGGTCCACCTGAAGCTGGAAGGGGTGTCCAGGAGCCCCAGGGTATCAGCCCCATGGAGGGGCCAGCCCTGCACAGCCACGTCTGCCCTGCGGCCCCAGGGGCACCAGGCAGCAACCCAGGGGGACAAGGGCTTTGAAGTTTGTTGAAGCCGAGTCCATTATTCCTGTCTGTGGATCAAAATGAAGCTGTGCACAGGCGGAGCAGCGGGACGCAGCTGTCTGGTGGCACAGAGCGACTGGCAGGCCCCAGCTCTGCCCGGGCTGGCCGGGGCTCGCTGAGCTCCGTGCCTCCGTTTCCCCCTCCTGCAACATGAAGACTAATGCTTGTCAGCCAAGTGTGCTGAGAGACTTAATTAATGAATGTTTATCAAGCGATTTATCAAGAGATCCTTTTAATGAGAGATTCCATAAACAGTGCAAGACTTCATTTTCATGGCAATAATAAATGACAGTGAAAATAAGTCTTATCCTTCCCCCGCATATGCACCCCCCAGGAAAATAAGATTGCTTACCCTCTGCTCACCCTTCTCCCCGGGTTTCTAGGCAGAGGGCTTTGAAGTGCTATCTTTCATCATGTACTGTACACATCCTCAGAGCTCTAAAGCTCACAGCCTGTGTCTTATCCCTCTGACAAGAGGGAGGCAAGCTTTCTTGGTGTGCAGGCCATAATTGTCAGCCATGGGATGCGCCACAGCCGCCCACCCCAGCAGGCTAATGCAGCTTATGGTTCTTTGAAGTTCCCTCCCTTTATTTTCTCTCCTCTTGACCACAAAACTGTGCCTTGGGCCAGCAAGAGAGGTTTCTTGTTCAGAGATGACACTGAGTCCTGACAAGCATATCTGAACCAGAGAAGAACCCTTGTTCCTCTGAGATCACTGCTCTGTAATGTTGTTGCCTTAAGGGGACTGTCTCTCCTTTTTCTCTCTATTTCTTCTCATCCTTTTTTTTTCTTTTCTTTTCTTTTTTTTTTTAATTCAGCACTAAACTGTCGCACTAAATAATTTTAAAAGCTGGTACTACAAAACCTCCAGCGTAGGACCCGGTCAGGCAATTAGCTGTGTTTTACATGAATGGAGGTCAGGAGAGATACCATAAATTTTCCCAGTTTCCTGCATGGGGTCCACAGCGGGGTCTGAGATGCAGGAAAAGCAGAGATGCATCCTGTCTCTTGATCTCAGTTTTTTCCTCAGATTTTGGTTATGTTTTGGTGAGGTCACCGTCTTGTGTGTGATTACCTGCACAGTGAGCTTGAGGGGGACGATCATTTACAGCTGAATCTTTGGACAGAAGTCCGCCGTAATTATAGACATGCAAAATCTTCCACAGCAGCATCTGTAATAATAAATAAAATAAGTAATGCATGTATTTAGATAGCAACCACATTGCTATGATTTATACAGCCCTTATGATGCTCTGCAGTTGCCCTGCTCCCCATGTTGGATGTCTTGTGGTTTTATCAGAGTCTCACAGTATTCTGTGTTTTTCATGAAAACAAGGCCCTCAGAGGATTGTATGACGATCTTAAGTTGGTTTTTTTTCTTATTTTTTCTTTAAGCAAGACTTTAGTCTTCCTGGCCACAGAGAACAGCCTGCAGCTCTGATTTTTCCGTGCTTCAAAGCCTGCAGGCAGTTTAAAAAACATCCACATACCTTGGTTTTAACCTCATTTTAAAGATAGTTTGTGATTTGTAAATGCTTGGGGTTAGCAATGCTGGATACCCTGAACTGCTGCTAAATCCAGCATCCTCTTTTTTAAAAGGTCTATCTAATTTTGTCACTGCCTGGATGAGCACATTAACTTTCTTGCATATGCATGTATATAATTATACAGTGGCCTGAGAAGGAGGAGGACTTTGATTTTTAAACAATGTGGGTAACCAAGATAATCACCCAAATCACAGCCAGTTTCAGCCACATTTCAAAACAAAACCAAACAGAAAATAGCGCAGTAAGTGCAGTCTTACAGTCTCCTTGCAGTTTTCTGATTTTGCAGGCTCTGGAAAGCTCTCAGCCTTCTCTTTAGGAACAGGAATGTACTCACCGTCTCTTCTGTCAGCTATGTTATATGGATTTAATAGCAGTTCAGGATATAGCCATCCCTATCCATAGCAGCTGTCTGTGAAAATATGATGGATAAGCAGGAGAGACCATTCACCTTAACCGCACTGCATCCGTTTAACTTTGTAAACCTCGGTTAGACTGAAAGGTGGATAATTTATTAACTTCAACACAGGTTGAGTGCTGTATCCCTCCCGAAGTCAGAGCTGCCCCGTGCGAGCGGGCAGGTTTTCCTGCGCCGTTGGTGCGGTTTGCACAGCCGCCTCCTGGGCTGGCTCCCCAGGTGAGCCCACATAGAGCCTTCTTTGTAGCTCCAGGCTGCAGCCCAGAGAGTTGAAAAGTTGAATTATAAACATTTCCAGGCCTTCTGGTTGGTGTCTTGTGTTTTGTTTTGTTATTTTAAGGATGTGGGGTATGTTGCTGCATTCCTGTCAGTGGGATTAGAATGAATAGAAGCAATACTGCAGGAGATAAAATGTGTTCAATTATTTATTTGAGTATTACAGACTGAAATTGCTTTTTGATTTAAAGCATCCAAGTCATGGATATGTTTTTGGAGTGGCGAGAGACACACAGGAACATATAAATGCACAATTACCTAGGGTAATGTAAGTCTCTTTGCTCAACTGCCCTTTCTCCGCAGAATTTCTTCATTTCCTTAAAGATTTTAAATTTGAAATGCGGGTTTGTTGAGTATCACAGAAAGCTAACTGTATGCTGTGCCTTGACCACCAAAACATAAATAAAATAAATAGTGTCTTCATTGTATAAGTGTTATAAAGTGGGTAGTTTATTTTCTTTAATTATACCTTTTATTTAAAATAAACTATAAAAGCAAAATAATGCGTATCCTGAATGCGCCAGCACAAACTCATGTTGATTGAGGAGACACATTCTAGCTTTTCTCAGTTCATGTGAAAGTAGATAAAAGGACTATCAAACTGTAAATCAGAAAGAAAAAAGAGTTTTTTCAAAATGCATTTAGTAGTTTAGATTGCCCAGACTTTCAAAGGATGGTTGAAAGATGACATCTTTTTACTCCTTCTTTATAGTTTGCTTATCTGTTTTCTTGAGTAGCAAAAGCCAAGGCGGGGCCTGGTGCTGGTCCGGCTGCTGTCCCTGGTTGCAGGATGCTGGTGCGCCACAAGGATGCTGCAGGGCAGTGGTGTTAAGAGCAGTAGTTGCAACCCCCGCAAAGCTATCGGGTCTTCTTGATTCTGCTTTTAAAATACCTCAGAGACATGTTTTATTCATGTAAGGTTTTATAAAGCTTCAATTTCTTAGAAAATTAAACACTGGGTATAAACCTGATTCCTAGGGACTAGCACTGCAGTGCAGGGCACGGGGAGGTGTCGGTACCTGTAGCACGGGTCTGAGCACGCCGCGGGCCCTGCACCCCTGTTTAAATCAGGCTTGTTCCTCATGAAGGACAGTTCTCTTCCTCTCCAGCCCCCCTCGACCCCGAGGTGTGCACCGTGCTGTGCACGGCCTAGGCTTCCACTGTGTCTTTTGAGCTCTCTGATGCTCCGTTCGAGTGGTTTGACAGGTTACTGATGGGCAGCTTTCCTCTGCCATGTAATAGCCCACTAGGGACTCCCACAGACAGCAGAACCCCGTGCGTGGTGCAGGTCACGGGCATAAAACGGGGCAGTCTGAGGATCGACAAGTAATGTGACAAGCTGGTGGAGGGTGAGGAGGCTGGTGCAGGAGGGAGCTGTGTCTGACCCCAGGTCATCTTGTGCTTCCTTCTGGGCAATCAATGGGAGTGATCAATGGGACTGGGGCGTGCTGTTTAATTGCAAATGGATCTGGTTACTCTTTTGTGTGTGATGCCGATGGGATCTATAAGTCCCAGAGAGGCCCCAGCACCCAGCAGTGGAGACTTGAGGAAAAGAGGTTGCTGTCAGCATCTCGCTGCTTCTCCCTCTTCTCCCTCTGCTGTCACCACCCCCAGAAACCACCGAAGCCTCCGCTCAGGACAGGGATGTGGCTGATGAGCAGCACCCTGCTGTGCCAGTCAGCCTGGGTGGCGAGCAGTACTAGTTCGTGCTGTGTTTCTGTATTTTGTTGTGTTTTTCTTTTATATTAGTTTCATTTGGAATCACTGCTGTAAGTGATGTAGCTCTCCAGTCCTGTCCCACGGGAGGGGAGGAGGAAGGCCAGGTTCAGGTCTTGCTTGCAGCCCACAGGGTTCTTGTCATTTTCTCCTTTAATGACTGCACGAGCCGTGCACACATGTTCTCGCCTTTTCTCTCACCTCCGTGCTTCGCTGACCATCCTTCCTGCTAACAAGGGCTGAACACAGTTCCCCGTGGAGCCTGTTAATGTTGCTGCCGAGCGGCCCAGGGGCTCGCAGCGTGAGGCTCCTTCCATCCCCGCTGCTCTGTGCGCTCAGCCCCAGCCCCCGGGCTCGGGCAGCCAGGTAGAGCCATACTGACTGCATTGACTTCACTGGATTTATTGGGGTTTACACAGATATGTAAGAGAGCAGGACTTGGCATAGCATTTGTGTTTGCATGTTTGTGTTTTTGAAAAGGATACTTGTTCTAGTTTGTTGGGTTTTTCTCCGAACAGTAAATATTTTCTCGTAAATCGTTGGACAGGAAAGTGACTGCAGTGTTTTTAGTTCATTTATTTGCTTTAAATTGATGGCAAAGTCTTACAGGAGGTAATAGGAAATTAAAAGCTTTCTGTATTTTTTTTTTTAGCCATCCTGCAAAATTTATTGCAGAATTATATCCTCGCTATGGGATTCTGTCAGACAGTTCAAAAAGCCTGTGGAAAAGTTCTCATTTGTCATTAAATTTTAAAAGTTATTGAAGTAATTTTTATGGAACCCTATTAAGTTTCTAAAGAAACATATTGGTTTCATCACTAATACAGTCTTTAAGGCTTATCCATAAGGGAATAGTCAGACTTGCAGACCTCTCTCCAATGAAATGGACATTAACTTTTAGCCTGTTGGGATATATATTCTTAAAAGGTATCAGGAAGGTGAGCAGCAAAGCCAGGAAACCCAGATTGCAACCAGGTACACCTTCTAGCACTGTGAGGTGGTGGGTTTTTCACTGGTCAAGCCAGTAGAGTTTGGGTGGAGATTTTAGAAAAAAAATAGGGTTGGTTTGTTTTTTTTAAAAGGTGAGAAAGGAGAAGGTTGCAGATGGAGATCTGTGCAGATAATGACCCGTGCAGGGGCTAAACTGAGACCCCAGTGTCTGGTTCTGAGCACCATTGTGTTTGGAGAGGTGCAACCTGAAGTCCCTGTTTCTCTGGCACTCCTGGTGCTTTCAAAATAATGTAAAATAATGCGTTCACTGTGCTTTTCCACTGCATCTGGAAAAGCACAAGGAGACTTCCTCCCAGTGAAAGGGAAGTATCAAGCTGACTTTCTGCTTAACTTAGAGCTCATAAGCAACTTTCGTATGTGTGCGCAGAGCTATCTGATGAAAAGCAAATGGGCTAGGAGGGAAACAAAATTGTGTAACTGCCAGTTTCCTTCACTTCTACTCCCTCTCCTGTTTTGCATAAAAGAGGCTATTTAAATCTCAGCTGGAGTGAGGTTTGGTAATAAGCAGACATCTATGAACCTGCATCTGCTGCTGGTGTCTGCTTAGTTTGTTCTGTATTTCCGTACCCAGTATTGCGAGAGGTCGGTCTCCTGAACACTCCCTGTCTCGTGGTGTGAAACCCATGGAAGAAGAGTTTGCCCCTCAGGTTCGCGAGTCCTTGTGACATCTTGGGAAGCATAGGACCGGGCAGCATTGCCGGAGGTCACATCAGAGTTTGCAAATCCACCTCAAGCTGCGTTGACTCTTTAATGTTCAACTGCAAAAGCAAAGCCAGAGCCTGCTCCCTGGGAAGCTATGCACCAAGCAGGGTGGCAGAAAACTGCCAGCCTTGTTGGATGAAGCAGCTAACATTTTAATTTTCTCAGTACTGTGTGCTTTGGCTTCCAAACAGCGAAGCTGTCCCCAGCCAGTAGCTTTCCTACGTGGCTGGCATTCTCTGGGCACAGTGAGAAGTGCTCACAGTGCAAGCTCTGCAGAGACAGGCTGATCTAATACAGTCTTAATGGCTGAAAGGAGAAATTTACACTATGAGCATTGAATGTTTATACAATAATGAATATTGTCATTATTTTTATTATTTAACCTATCTTTAAAACTGAGCTAGAAATATGAAATTAACAAATAGAATATATCCATTACATTCTGTACTGATGAATTTAGTAACCAAAGTGGAGCACATTATTTCATACATTTCATTGGATGAATGAACAAATTCTCTGAGCATAATGTACCTTTTGGCATGAAATATTTTTGCATTACAGGCCAGTATCTGGACCCTTTATGTCATTCCAGCAGTACATGCTGTACAGCGGCCTTAAGCAGACGTCTGAGGACTCCCCACAGACAGTGGCCGTGTAGTCAGCCCAGCTTAGTCCTGAGGCCAGGGCAGAAAAGGGCCCGACTCCAGTGGCTGTGGGCAGCACGGTGCCCTTCACGAGCCATGCGGGCAGGACTAACTCATAGACACTGTGCAGAGTCCAGCTGGTGGTGGGAGCTGTACCAGGGAGCTTAGATGCCCCCGATAGCCTGTGTCAGTCATCTCAAGACTGGTCCAGTGAGAAATACTGCCTGGGCTACACCACTTGCTGTCTCCTCCGAGAATACCGTGGTTGGAAATGGAGAGCAGGCCAGCATGGCTACATCCAGACCTGGATTTGAAAATATGGCCTCAGAAGCTCTCCGTTCCTCCCAACAGTTGAAGAGGACTGAGCTCAGACCTGTGCATGCTCCATACATTTCCCCCACCAAATGGACCCAACTATAAACCTCTTTCTGCATCGTTTCCTGCAGGCCTGTACTAAACGTGCCTCCCAGGTGTCCCTGTGTAAAGCTGCTTCTTGCTGAGTCTGCTTCTGTTGCTGCCGGCGGGCTGGCGCTCGCGTGCTCACGGCAGGGCTCCCATCACAGTGTGTTAGTTTTAAACAAAGAGCACGGTTTGATTTGGTAGGGTCTTTCCCATCAGGTCATATCAGAGTTTCTCTTAAAAGGGAAGGCTGGTTCTTATTATGTTTTATTTTCCCTTTTCCCCTCTTTTAATATGATCCCTGCAATTTTGTTTTCACTGAAATATTGACTGGCAGCATTGCAAATTGCCTGCGTGTAGGCGGGAGCTTGCCAGCACTTTCGTACTCAGCTAGCCGTCAAGGTTGTGGATTCCACCACAAGCAGTGCCAGGAAAGCTGTTGATCAAAAATATTCCTAACATCTGTGAGTCCTCTCCATCCAAATGAGATGTAGTTACATTCTCCTTTTCCCCGTGCTCCTTCCAAAGTGTTGCTTCAGACACCTAGAAAGCCCTCATTGCAAATCATAAGCCGATCTCTGTTCGATTTGCAGCTCTGTTTCCAACTCTGTTGAAATCCAATATAAACTCTGAAGTGCCCTTCCTCCAGTCATAATACATGAAAAATATCGTTCTCCAAACGGAGAGCAGACAGGGTGCGTTTCTTTACACCATCACTCATTTGATCCAGATGCCGTCCCGTGCTGTCTGTAGCCGCGGTGGTCCCCAGCCAACAAGGAGGGTCTTGTGAGAGTGGTGGAGAGAGGACGTGGCTTGGAGCAGGCTCCTGGCCATGCCTGACACCTCGCACACACACACACGTGTGCACACACGTGTGCACGCACACGCGCTTTGCCAGCGCAAGGAGGAGGCTGGGGGTGGGGAGGTAAAAGCCTGGTTTCCCTTCCACCCCCTTCCTACCGCCACCACCAGTTCACAAGCCAACTATTAAATAATTAGCGTGCCCAGTGGGGCAGGAGGAATCAAAAGCTGTTGTGTTCCCAAGTTTTCTCTGGCTCTGAAAGGCACAGCTCGCTGTATATTCTGGCACCTTGGAGCGGGTTTTCCTCCCTTCCTCGCCTCCTCCCTATTATCCCGTATGTGTGCTGGAGAGGGAAGTGGCGTTCCCAGCCCAGCGGGGGATGACTGTTATTTCAGACTAGCAACAGGGGAAAAGGAACAGCCTGTTGCCTGATTGATGTTTGTTTTTTGTGGACAGACACCAAAGGTTCATTAGAGACGGAAGGTTTGGGAGGAGGGGGATGGCGGCGGGGGAGACACTCGCTCTTAAGGAACTATTGTACCCCTGTGCGCTAACCTGGCTCTGCACTTTCTTTGACTTCTGTGAATGTCTCAGCTGTACCATTTTGGCCCCAGCAACTTTAGGAAAATATACATGCCACAAAGGTTTCAGTGAAAGCTCTGCGATGAGGGGGTCAGGGGAAAAAGGAAGGGGAGGAGAGAACAATGCAGTAGGTTTTGCTGTAATTAATTTCAAATGTGCTGCTCATCTGTTCTCCTCTAGTTTCAAAGTGAACCAGGGGAGTTTGCAGGGCTTTTCCTACCACATCTGTGTCTTTCCAGAGGTGGGGATGGAAAGGCGTCTGTCATTCTGTCTGTGGGTTTGTCCAGTCTGGCAGCGTGGGGCGCAGCACAGACCAGGGCTGAAAATGGTGTGCTGTCCGGAGGTGAGGGAGAGGAGGGAAGGGCGTGCAGGAGCTTCTTGTCTCCTTACCATGTGGAGTGGATGAAGCTAAGGAGACTGAGGAGGTTGGTATTGGTTAAGGCAGATCTCTCTGCAAAGAATGAATGGAGCACATTTATTTAAGTCACCAATGTTATTTGCTACTGTTGTTGGTTCTGAAAAGCTTCCAGCTTGCGGTGCAGGTGAACTGGGTGGTTGCAAGGCTTTCGAAGGTTTGAGTTAAACCTTCACTTAATCTCCTGCTGACTTTGCACCTTTGAAAAATCTGCCTTTATATAATTGTGTCAGGAACCAGTAAGTTAATATTAAACCTTTGGTATTATGGCATCTTGAGTACAAAACAGTTCCTTCTAATTGCTGTTTTCAAACCTCATCTGTTGGATTGTGCAGTGTGACATGACGTAGGGGTTTGGCATCTGCTGTAGGGCATTATCCTCATGTCCTTTGCCTTCAGATCTGAGTATCGATGATTCACACAACTGCAGCAGTAAAGTGAAATGAAATGGGCCTGTTAGATCATTGACTTTACTCCTCTCAACAAGATATCCAGATGCTAATTTGATAGCCCTATGAATCTTAGCCAGAAGAAATCAGTAAAACAGAAACTTAAACTACTCTAAACTACTGTTAGTGCTTTAACAGCTCTATTTTCAAATTGCTCTTTGCTTAGAAGCTTGCACTGAACCCTGGAGCTGGTGGATAATGACCTCTTGTTTAAACACGTAGCTACTTTATGATCCTTAGCTGTTAGAAAAACCAACCTCAGTATCGGATGGTGAATATTTCTGAAGTTTGGCTATAAAGAAAACATTTCTACAGCACAACTGAAGAAAGTGTTCTCTTTTCTGGTCAGAAACTGATTCAGTGCAGCCACAACATGCTGAATACCCCAAAGGTACTTGAGGTGTCAGCTTGTTTGTGACGGAGTCCTTCTCCAGGACGCCGGTGCTGGTATGTGGCTCGTGGAGCTTGACCATATAGTGATGAATGTTGCTGTGGTTCTTCAGAAGGGATGTAAATACTGCTGTGGTGTTTCAGACTGTGCAAAGGTGTGTGCCAGTTATTGTAGACTTTCAAACTAAATAGACTTTCTGGCGCTGTTGTGGGACTGGCTGCTGAAAAACTGCTCAGTGATGGGATGTCACTGAACATCCATGCAGCCATCACCAGCTGCTGTGCGTGGGGAGAGGTGGGCACATGCATCTTGAACTGACTTCAGTGAAGGTTACAAACAGGCTAGATTGATACAGACAAACAAAGAGATGGGTAAAAGCCCAGAGCTCCAGAATGTGGCATATCTGTAGAAGGCTGCTGGGACTTCAGACCTTTTTCTCTATAAATCACTTGTGGAGGAAAAGGAAGCCACATATGGAGAATATTCAAGCCCACCACCACCCCCTCTCTGGAAAGAAACCTGTATGAGAAAAGAAGAAGGTCTGAGCCAAGTCTAGGTTTAATTTCCTGGTCCCCCTCCATAGGAATAAATATCCCTTCCTTTTAACTACTGAACAAACAACTGCTTGGGCCACATCATAGTGAAGCATCCCTTAGATCACATTCAGATAAGCCTGGATTCCAGCAGTTGCTCTTAGCCATGGATGTTGCTGTACCTTGTGCTTGCCAACTAATACAGAAAAGGAGCAGTACCTGAGGTCTTTGGAGAGGGCACATCTATTCCTCTGCCTCCTTTGCTCGTAGCTGGATTGGAGACCATATCCTAATTCCCTGCACACAGGGAGCAGCCATAGCAGCACTTTGGAACGCGTCAGGGGTGCTTTGAATTCTCACTGTTGAGTCTTGGCTATGCCTTTCCAGCTTGTCACCTCTCTCTTCTTCGTTTTGACAATAAGGAAGGCAGAAAGGCGGGCAGCAGGGCTGGAGAGGGGAGGTGGGGAGCGAGCGGCTGTCCCGGGGCTGCCGTTCTTGCCGTGCCTTCCAGGGGAGCTGATGTCTCCAGTGCCACGCGGCAAACCCAGCTTTTGCCAACCGTGCCCTGGCGGTCCTGTCAATTATAAAGCAAGAAATTAAGGTACTTTGTTAGCCTTAGCATATTGTGATGTTTCTCTCAGAGAATAAGGATCAGAAAGTTATTGTAGGGGAGGGTTTTGTTCAAGAATAAAAGCAAAGCCCCAAGGATGGTTTTGCAGGTCCAGCTTTTTGATCTAGCACAAAGCTTGTTCAAACATTGGATGGTTTCTGTATGTGCTCTGTATGTTGGAGAAGATAGAGGCTTCTGCTGGTTTTGTAAAGCTAGTCTCAAAATCCAGGGCAGAAGATGGGCTTGGTCCCTAGCCTGGCCAAGCAGGCTCTGGGGCTGATGCAGCATTCCTAAAATCCCGCACAGAGCAGGCAGAGCCACCCCACTCCTTGGCATCCCAGCAGGTGCAGGTGCACAGAGACCATTTATTCTCTCCATCGCTCAGCTCCTGTGCAGGGACACCAAGGGAGCCACCAAGGCACACAGAGCGGCACACATGCCTGCCATCCGAGTGACTCCCGCGGGCGCTTTATAAAACCATGGGAATCAGAATTTTCTTCTCTTTTTATTAGTTACAGATTATTTTTGTCTCCTTTGAGGGATTTCCACCACCTGTTTTAGTC
Organism: Pampusana beccarii; assembly: GCA_013399365.1. Lineage (NCBI taxonomy): Eukaryota > Metazoa > Chordata > Aves > Columbiformes > Columbidae > Pampusana > Pampusana beccarii. Next base: position 636,955 of record VWYH01000160.1, read on the forward strand.
AGCCAGCAAGGTTTGCTTTAAAAGCCCGTCTTGCTCTTAAAAAGGGAGAGCCGAGGGCTGGGGCCTTGCGCGAGGGTTTGCCTTTGGAGACTCACAAGGGAAGAGCAGGAACAGGGCATGCTGCCGGGAGGTATTAAATGGGGCCCTTTTGCTTCTCCTCTTGTAGAGCATAAAATGCTCAAGGCATAAATACTCTGTTCAGGCTACTCTTGAACATTTAAATGTTCTGAGGGTTTATAAAATTAAGGGGTGGGAAATTCCTTAAGCGAGGAAGAAAAGGGAGACCTTTACCGGCATGCAGCCCTGGTAACGGGAGTTGTTCTGTGCTGCTGTGGGAAGAGGGGCGGAAGGTGGATTTATCTTGTGGGTCCCTGGAGATGTGGTCTGGCATCAGAGAGGCCAACTGCTCCCTCCGTGCCTTTGTCTTGCTTTTGTGATAGTGATTGATCTTTCTTCCTTCCTGCCACTCTTGGTTGTGTTTGGTCTTAGAAGATGCCAGGATTTTTCAGAAACGTGGGACACCTAGCATAAAGGAATTCTGGCTTTGGTTTTAATGAATTAATGGAAAGAAACGTTCTCATTCGGAGCAGCTACTCTAAGCCTCCAGCAGCCTGACAGCTCTGGGAAGCGCAGGATCCGTGGAACAGCCCAGCTCTCAGCCAGCCTGCGAAACAAAGGGCTAGGAGAGGGTTTTTAAAAACACAGAAACACCTACTTGTCTGTAAGGGGGTTATTCTGTAATTTTCCTTGCTTCCCATGTCTATATATGAAATAAGGGCTGCTCTGTCTCTCCTGGCCTAATTTCTCTTTGTGGAGTAATTACAAGGTAAAGTGTGATAGTCCAGTCACTTCCATTAGCCATGAGCATGACATGTAACAAAAACACTATTGCTTTCGTTTCTCACATGAAAATTATGCCACTGTGAGGTCCCAAAACCCAACATGGACCAGTGTTATCGTTTTGCATCTTCTGGAAAAAAACACATGCATGTGTGTGAGATGAAGATATGCTTTTGCAATTTGGTTAGATACCAAGAAAACCAAAATTGATGTGGCTGGGGAGGTAAGCAGGCAGGGTGGAGGGCTGAGGATGCTGTGCGGTGTTACATGCAGGTTTGCTCTCTCCTGCATTGCTCTGGCCCTGGGTCCCCCAGCATCATCTGTGCTCCTTGTTGCCGTGGTGTCTGAGAGCTTTACAGGGATCATCATTTGCTTTCTGGTTACAGCAGAAAATTGGTGGAAAGGCAGCATGTTAGATTTAGGATTAGTATCCTTACTTCAAGCCAAAGGAAGAGCAAGCTGAAACTGAGACATGTTGGAAGCTGATCCCCCTTCCGTTTTGTCCATGAGTGTGGTTATGGATCTGAGTAGGTTCTCCACTGTTGACAGTGCAAAGTCAATATAGGTCAATTCACTGTTAGCATGAGGAATCAGGAGGATGGTGTGGATTTCATTACTTTCAGATTTTTGGGCTGGAGGCTGTCATGCTATCAGAGCTGAATCAAGCTCTCAGCCAGTTTGCACGCAACATATGTGATAGATTTTGGAAATTAATATGTTGATGTGGGAGGAGGTGGTTCCCTGAAACTAACCGCTGGCAGTTTGGAGTGTTGTCCTCAAAAACAAAACCATATGGTGTACTCAAAAACAAATCCTGTGGCACCAAAACTTGGATTCTGCCCAGAGATGAGCCAATTTGTTTGTAATCATTGGATCGATTAACCATTTGGGATCCATTAGATCAAACACATTTCTTAAAAGAAGGGTTCCCCTCCCTGCAAGGATCTAGTATGTAATCTCCAGTTAGTTTAATGTGAGAAAAGGTGCCTCAAACCATTGCTAAGAGACTGAGTTGAGGACTCACATCATTGCTGTGACTCTGTAAGCCTCTTTGATGTGTGAGCTATAAATTGTTTCCAGCTATGCTGAGATTTCCTATCAGTTGCAAGTACTTAGGATTTAGGAGCCTTGCCTGGTGTAGGGGGTAGCACTCCTCCAGCATGTGCGATCTGGAGCTGATGGGCGGCAGGTGGCTCTGGGTAGAGATACGAAGATTTAATTCTGACTTCACAGAGAGCTGCTTGCAGGGAAATACGGATATAGTGAGTGAAGGATGTTGTCTGCTGTGCTAATGTGGAGTTGAAACTCCCAAGAATTACTTTGGACCTCGCTTTCCCCTCCTAATGTGCAAGAACCTGGGATTACAGGAATTTGCCCAACCCGAGTTGCTGTTTAGCGCTGGTCTTCTGCTTGTTTGTGTTTCTGCTCTTTGGAAAGACTGACATGGAGAGGACTTGAAGGAAAAAAGTTAACAGTGAATTCAATAGGATTGTTGGTGCACATGGCAAACATGTGAAAACAAGAATATGAATTACACAGCAGTTACTGTCTTGGAAAACTATGTGCAGGCTAAGCCCAGATACTTGTCTCTTTCTTTCAGACAATGCTGAAATAAATATGTGCAGCAGTTTTGTGTGAAATAATTCCTGCGATTATCCTTACAGACGTCTGAGCCTGTGCTTGTTTGCTGCCTAAGACGGAGGTTAGTGCTGTGGCAGTGCCTGCCCAGTCCCAGCCCAGAGAGCAACGTGGGGTCTGGGGGAGGACGGTGCTGTGTGCGCTGGGCTCCCCGCAAACCCCATCGCCAAGAATCCCAAAGCCATCAGTAGGGCAGTGAATGCTCAACTTGGTGACTGTCCCTCACTACCGTGAATAGTCCTCGTGCACGTCAGAGTCACGGGTGTCTCCTGTGGCCGTGACAACCTGACACATCCATCCAGCAGCCTTGTAGAAATTGTTGTGCTGGTGCCTGAAAGTCACTGCTGGGCCTCTACAGTGGATATAAAGGGACTCTGAGGAGTCATGGGGAGGAGGAGCATCGAGCAAGCATTTGGCTTTACAAGTCTTGAGTTATTGCTTCAGGCTTTTTGCACATTCAGGCTGCCGGCACAGCAGTCCATGCGCCTCGCACCATCCAGCACCCTCCAGCCTTCTAAGATTTCTTTCCGAATCCATAAACCCTCATGCAAAAAGAGATTCAAAGTACCTTTTTGTTAATAGGGTGTGATTCCATTGCAATGCACAACAGAGTTTTCCTCTGTTAGGTCTTATTACATGCCAGATCTTACATTTTCCTCAAGCAGACCCAGCACCAAAGTATTTCCAAAGTTTCTGCTGCCCATTGAAGAATTCGCACTTCATCAAAGGAGAGAGCTGGAAGGAGCTTTGCAGCTGCACTTCACACACTCAGATCATGCTGAAGGAGTTTGCCTTCTGCAGTGCAGTGATGTACTTTTTTCTCTTCCTTATTCCATACCAAGCCAGTCTTCCTGTTTTGAAGGAAAAGTGACTCATCCCTCAGTTTTTCCTTATTGAGTACACTGCAGATCTGTCCTTCACATGCTGTTGCATATTCAGGGTTTGTCTCCTGTTGAACCAGGTGAGACAGAAAATATTTTTCTGAAGATTTTGATGCAACATGTTCCAATAGGGGGAGTGGAAACATGATCACAATTTCTCAAAGATTGAGAAGTTAGAAACTGAAGAAAAACTCCTCTGTCATTTAAAAAAAAAATTATCAGTAGCTTATACATGTGATTCAGCACAGCATGTGCAATGCAATCCAGTTTTAGTTATAGTGTGTGTGTGTTTAAAGGAAGAGTGGACTTTTTCAATCTTAAAAAGCAAAAGGCCATCTGTGGCTTCCTGATGCTGTTTACAAACCTTTTTTGCTTGTGCTGTGCTTGTCAGTAGCTGTATTTATTCATTGCTCAGTCTGAATTAAAACGTTGAGGCAGCTCCTGACATGCTTCTTCCAGCGCATCCTTTTGGAGTGAATATTTGGTTGCCATAGGGACCAAATCCAAAGGGCACACACCATTCAAGTAAATGTTCCCTGATTAACAACTTACAGCTTGTCCTTTATATATTTTAATTATCCATGATGCAACTTGAAATGTAGTTGAATGTATTCAGTCCGTTAATTTCAGTATCTCAATTTTTCTTACGTTGCCATTACAGCAGTTTTAGAGCTGGATTTTGACCACGCAAATAGGAGTGAGGTGGGAGAACTTACTGCTCCTGAGCTTGCAGGAAACTCTCTTTTTCTAGTTTGTCTTTGCCTTGACCCTAGATCCTCAACAAAGTTAGTGTCAAGAGGCACTACTACAAAACTGCCAGCTAAACGGAGGCAGTTTGGTAACAGCTAAACATGTTAGTTTAGAGCAGTAAGTGCTGCTACTAAATCCAATGGTGGGATCAGCCTGGAAGGTGCCTCCTTGTGTCTGGGCAGCGTTGGGGAGCTGCTGGTTGGAAAGTGCTGGCCCCGCTTGGCGAGCACTGAATCTCAAGCTTTGTTTTTCCAAATTATAAGCGTATTAGCACTAATGTGACAGAAGTTCCTGAACCACGAGGGCTGGACTTAACAAATAAATAAGATAAGATTTTGCAAATTTGTGCATGGTCAGTCACTCCTTCCAGTTCCTGTTTAGCAGAGACTAAGTCACCTTGCAGCAGAACGTTCCATTCTCACAACTGCAGCCGTAACATCAGGTATGGAAGTTAGTCAAGTTACCAAGACAGTTTCTAAACAGTTCTGTTTGCCACCGTTTTGTGTCATTCAGTTCTGACTTAACTGAGCCGGAAAAACAGCTTTGGCACTTCGAATACTGATTGCACACAGGCACAATAGGTCTTTTTCTGCAGTCTTCTGACATCTAGCAAAGACTGCTGCAGACTTAAATCCATTAGAAATTACTACTGCTGTCTTTGTTATCCCTGAAAATTTAAATGGCAGTGTTTAGCTCAGAGCCTCCTAAACAAAGTATGATGTGCTCTAACAGTGGGTCTGGCAGGCCCAAATCATGTGGGGAACGGGCAGGTTTTGTGTGCCTCGTGGTTCTAGGAAAAATGGTTGGAAAGCCAGCCAAGAGCACAGAATTTGATGCATGCGGTCACCTAGAGACAGAGATGAGCTGTCTTTTAGGAGATGAGTGTAGGATGTTGGATTTTGAGCTGATTCATTGTAGTTCACATCAGTAGGGCATATCACACTCCAGACAAGCGATCACAACATGATTTGACTTTTCTAACTCCAGTGACAGTCTCTGACCTTTAGGGAGGAAGAAAGCTGTTGTCTGGGCTCCTTTTGCCTCTGCTGTGGTGGGGAATAGATTATCTCCCTCCCTTTTGTACAAGCTACTCCTGTTTCTGGCGGTGCAAAGCCATGGTGAGATCGCACCAGTAGTGCTGCCCCTCTGCCTGCTGTTTTTTCGCATTGCTTGATTTGGTGTCATCTTTCCATGTGTATGGTGAGCCTTGGCAAAGGCTGTTTTGACTTAGCCGACAGTGACCTGGCCAGGGGAAGAAGCAGTGATGGGACACCCGTCACGTATAGGCCCGCAGCCTGAAGAGTTTGGTATGGACTCACCTTGATGAGCTTTGTGTTGTGGGTCCATCACCGTTTAATTGGCTGCCAATAGCTTCCCTAACAAAGGGTGACGGCTGGTGCTCAGGGGCCTGCTCGAAGGGGTCAGCGGATCCCAAGCGAGGACGCAAGCAGAAACGAGGCTCTCACCTGGGAGGAACGTGGGAGTTGAGCGGCGCTCGGGACACCAGAGCATGGATGGTCCCTTGTTTCCTTGCACCAGCACAGGCATCGGTTGTCTCCAAGGCAGAAATGGGAATTTCTGCGATCCTGACTGTGCTTGACTGGTTTGGGTAATCATCTCCTGTTCCCAGCAGAGATGATCTGGTGTTTGAGAATGTTCTTTCTGGCCTTTTTCTGGTTTTGGTTAGCAAATGTGCTTTCTCAGCCAGCTGTTGACTTAACTTCTCCAGGCTGGAAGGTCTGAAAGGTCATTAGCACTCCTCCAGAACCGTCTCCCTTTCCGGTTTTACTTTAAATGATTCTTTGGGAGTTTGGAGTTCTGTGATGTCATTTAAAAAAAAAAAAATCAAAACCTTCATAAGACTGTGCAGATGAAACAAAATTGTTGTCTTAGCCCACACAGGGTGTTATGCAGCCTGGCAGATCCCTTCCTTGTAGCAATAAGAAAAGGATTTGGCATTTAACCTCTTGAAATTAAACCAGAGCATGAACTTCAATAGTTCAATCTTATCAGGGCTTTGCTAGAATAACAAATTGTGAAAAAATGTAATCATGTCTCCAATGTGACCTTGGCAGATCTGTCTCTGTGATGTGAGAGATTAGTTAACTCTAAGCAGATGTCTATTTTGAAAATAATAGTTATAAAATCTTTTTTTTTCCCCAGTTTGTTCGCACTGCCTGTGAAAGAGATGACAGAATTGTGGTCTGCATAGAGCTCTCTGTAACAAGCTGCTCTATTATGCTGAGCAGTAATTGCTCTTGGAGGTTTGAGTTATCGATCTATTGGTGGGGGTTCAATTTCAGCGTAAAGACCTGTGTTCATGATTTAATTGGAGTGATTAATAACTCACTCGCAGGCTAGATGGGAATCGATATGTATTTCAAACAGCAAAAGCAGTACATTTTCTCATATAATGTAGTGGTTGATGGTTTATTATTTGCCCTTGTTTGACTAATTAAAATCGTAGGATTGCTTGGTATATGGCAGTTTTTTCTCTTTAAAAGCTTACATCTGGAGTTGATTTTTTGTGTTTGCTTGCTTTCATGTTGGGAGGGTTATCATTCTAAAAGCTTATCTACCTTGTTGCTTGTCTGTCACTCACATTAGGTGTACAATCTGCCATTGCACATTTGAAAAAAAAGAGACACGCCTTTAGTAAGTAACTACAAGAAGCGTTAGTAATGTTTTGTGGCCAGGGCAATAGAGTGGCTCCTTCGTCACTGTTTTTTAGGCACCCAGCATCTGCTTAGGAACCACGCTGAAGAGATTTAACACTGCATTTGATCCACCATTATAGCCCTAGATTAAAAGCCTCTGTGAAACTTTCAATCTCATTACAACGCCAGCATCCACACTAGGTGCTTTAGCTGCAAATCCAGTTTCAGCTTTGCATTGAAATGTTGCCAGAAGCAGCATTGCTAGGAAAATGTAGTGTGACTTACTTGGGGGGATTTGAATGGTGATCCTTCTTCTTTATGGTCTGGCCCCAATCCTGGTGTTTGGCACCCATTTTCATTCAGCTCCTGCAGCTTTGGAGTGTCGTCATGCACGCTTACAGCTAACAGGCCTGGATAGAGCATGGAAAGCTCCCAAATCTCTAAGAATAAAACATCCCATTAAAGAACCATAAAGCAGTAAATCAGTGTCAAGTTCATTGGTCTTAATGCTGTTGCTCTCAGTTTCTAGTGTGGGGGGGTGAAATCTCTCTGTGCTGCAAGCTTTCACAACAAAGGCTCTTATCTATGTAGCTGGCCAAGGAAAACATTTAGCATAGTTGTTTTGAATCTTTTTGATTTGCAGAGTCCATAAGCTTTCTAGTGGAAGTGCAAATTAATCCTAATGACAATAGACCTTTTTTTATTAACATTCACAGACATCTTGGTATATTCATGAGCCACAAACAGAAAACATTGATTTGGATGGAAGAGTTTTAATTTTAAATAAATGTTCCTTTAGGAAATCTCTCCTACCAGTCCTGAAAGTACTGGAGTAAATGTAAATTTGTCATGCTTGAGTTTTCAATTGAGTGAGAAATGGTAACTGTACTGAGAGTGTAAGGAACAGGCTGGAGCGGTGGGCGCAGAGCCCTGGAGCTGCTCAGGACATCCTGATGTCCTCGGCTGTGGCATCGCCGCTGGGCCGGTGCCCGATGCGTGGGCAGAGCCAGCACTGGGGGGACAGCAGCTCTGCTCGGGTGTGCTCCTAACGGGAAAATCCTGGAGCGTGTCAACCCTTTACTCTCGAGAGTCACTGGCTTTGTGTTAAAAATGTGAGATGCTTTCCTTGTCATGACATTATGAAAATGACTTGAAGATATTTTACTTTTAAACTTGGGTGCTTCGGAAGGGAGAAGTGGGGGGGAAAGACACCGTTGGAAGTTAATTCTGAGGACCAAGCTGACAGCTTTTTGCCACTGTTGCTTTTCTTCTAGGTTGAAAAGCTGAAGGCTCGTTACAGCCCCAGCATCTAGCAATCTAGCAGGTTAAATGACTTGGGCAACACAGTTTATTAAAACTGGCAAGTGCTCGCTCCAGTTCTCTTCCTGATAGACAGGGCTGTCGGGGAGAGTAATTGATAGTGGCAGGTGTTCGGAGGGTGTTTCAGGCTGCGGCAAGACAATTTGACTTGACAGACAGGTCTGTACAAATGAACTGGGTGACAGGGCCAAATCCAGAGCGGGTTGTGGAAGGATCTCCCCGCTGACAGCCGCGGTGGAGCTGGGTGCTGGGGACACGGCCCGGCTGTCCCCGCACGCAGGCGGCCGTGCTCGGCGCAGGCGGGAGGGTTTGTGTTTAGGCTCGGCTTACTTTGTGGGAAAACACTGCAGTCGTTTGTGGAAAATCCATGAGAGGCCTATGATGTTCTGGGGAGCCTGTGTCACGGAAGAACAGTTTTTGACATGAGCTAAGGTGTGCAGTTCGCCACTGTCATGATGGAAATTCGGCCTTTGCTTTGCATTAATGTTAAAAATGGTTCATATGAAACACTACGGAGGCTTCCAGACAGTGGTTTCATGTGCAAGTCCCAAGTCTTTATATCTTAAGCTGATTTGCATTAAAATGGGTGGAGGAAGTTGGTGCCCCATATGTTGGATAGCTTCTGTGTTGTAGCTCTGCTTGCCTTACCTTTGCAGACCCAGTTAATCGTTTAATGTCTTAAATAGTGCTACCCCCCTAAAATGCAGTGAAAAAGCCATCCATATAAAAGCAAAAGCCAGCTGAGGATAAAGAATTAGCACTTAAATATTGATTTTCACTTGTAAGCACTCTGCCAGCATCAGTGCTGTCATTGCCAGTGCGAAATACTTTATTCTCTCTTGGGCTTATGTATGTTGCATGTCCACAATACATTATGCAGCGCTCTAAAAGCTCAATTAAAAAAAAAAAAAAAAAAGTTTGCTGAAGTTCATTGAATACGCTCCTTTAGTTATGTCTTTGTTTTGACCTACTTCTCTAAAATCATGCTTGTCTGTACTCATTCCCCATGGTAATGGTTCAAAACTCATCTCTGGGACTCATCAACCAGCTCAGAAACACTCAACTTCTTGCCACACGTGTCCCTGTAGTTCCTGTGGTGATGCTTTTGCAGTGTTTTCAAGTCTGTTTTCAAGGATGTGTACAGAGTGGATAGATAGGCTGCAGCTGGTGGTGTTGCCACTGGTAGAGATGTCATTGATGGATGTAGGAGAGGAGTTTCTTTCTCACATCACCCCATCACCCCTGCTGTTTGAATACAACGAGGGAGACTGTAGAAAGACGTCTGAATGGCTCCACTTTTTTTCAAGAGACAAAGGAAAGGCGTGCAAGCAAGATTAGATTATTTCCAATCACATTGTACGTGTGTTGACAGTCCCCTTTCAGCAGCAACCCGCAGCTTGCAAAGAGCAAGAGGCAGGGCTGGAACTGCTGTTGCCCTAAGTACTGTTTGTATGACACAGTAACTGCTTATTGGAGTTCTCAAAGCAGCCTTTACATGTTTAATCCCTTGCACTTGAGCTACTCTTAATCAGCTTGAAAGCAAATTCCTGTAACAGAAAGGTTTAATTTGTGTCTGGGACTTGCTGTATTGTATTTAGCCTGCAATGCTGTGTAGTTACACGCTGGCAAGCATGTCACCCTCTGCAGCCGTGGGGATGGGCAGTGCGTATTTATTCCAGTCACGTATTTTGAATTCACTGAAGTTTCATATTGCATCCACACTCATGGTCTCTCAGGTTCAGGTAACTCCTCCTGAAAGACACATTTTACAGCGAAATCAACTGTAGTTGACTTAGGCATTTCCCTTAAGCTTAACTCTTGTTTCTACACATTTCCATCAGCAGTAGCTGAAGCTCTCTCTGCTTTTAAAAGGTGTTAAAAGTATTCATCTTCATCTAGTTAAATAGGAATGGGATGTAGCCCAAGGCACAAGGAGGCTGAAATTTTGCAACGCTCCAAATGACAAATTAGTTGATCAAGGAGGCAAGAACTACTAATCTCAGGTTGTTTTTATTTTTCTTGCTGGAGCAGATTCAATCCTTTCTTCTCTGTCTCTCACACCCAGTCATCATTCATCCCCATGAGATCCAGACATGTTTCACTGTCTGTTCATTTAAGAAAACCTCTCAATGGAAGACTCCAAGGTGTTTGGTTAGAAAGTAAACAAAGTTGGCGTGCTGGAAAGGGGTAGTGCTCTGCGTGGTGGAGAACGGCAGGTGTGATCCAGCCTTCCCATAGCATGGCTGAAACACGAATCATTGCAAATGTCAGATTTCCTGTGAAGGGATGAGCTGAACTGACATGCGTTCAGGTTTAATTAAGGCTGAATTATTTGAGCTGACTGTCAAGTCTTAGGCAAATTGGCTCAGCCTGTTGTCATTAAGCATGAAAATTATTCTGGGACTTGGTAAAAACAAGCACATTTTTGCCTCTAGGACGTTGTGGTGTGGTCTTGTCGGTCTGTGCTTTTGTTGGGGCAGTTGTGCTCAGCTCTGTGGGTCAATCTGCTCTGAAGGACTAGATTAGGAGCCGAAGTACAGAAATTTCGGAAAGGATCTCAAGGAAACCTGATCCACTTTGCAGAAAAGGAAATATTTGGTTTCTTTCCTTGGGATACTTCTGTATGTGGCCAGCAGTCAGCTTGGTCGATCGGAAGGAACTTGGGCATACAAGAGCGTAGTTCCTTTAGGAGAGACATTCAAGGATCCTACAGAGAAACTGCAGAGTTTGAGATCCTGATCAGAGTGGGCAATGTCTCTCATTAAACTCATTAAAATTAATTTTCTGAGGGATTTCAGGGAAGGTAGCTCAGAGACTTTCATTTGAATGGAAAGTCTTAAACTGGAGATTTTCGTGGTAAGTATCATGATAAGGATCTTGTTAAGTACCCAGGAAACCAGGTAATTATAGCCTTCAAAATTCATCCTTTCTTTGGTTGCACAGGGAAAACGGCCTTGAAATTGTGAGGTTTCTGGAGACCTCTGGAGTATGGTTAGCTAGTGACTGGATGTTGGAAACAGACACTGAACAGGTAGAAAAGTGTGAAAGGGAAGAAAGCAAGCAGGACATGTATGTTGTTTGGTGTTGGTGTGTAAGTTGTGGGACGGTTTTCCATGGAGCTGGCTGAAGCAAAGGGTCCTAAGTCTTTGCTTGGAAGTGACTTTTGTGTTCTCTAGAACAGTGAGATATATGGATGAGGTGTATTTCCATTTGGGTCATCTGCCTTACGTTTTGTCCAAATCTATTTTACCATAGACTTAAGTGAAACACCTAGACGTGAAAAAAAGCTTCCTTTTCAAAAGGTTTGACTTTCAAACATCAGGCAGGTCCCAGTGCCCGGCATCGCTGTCGTGCTGTCGTTTCTCTCCATGGTTTGTCCTTTGTTCACGGGTGGTCCCCTTACCTTCACCCGGCAGTTCACCGTCCAGTGAACCACGTGAAGCATCTTCTCTCAACCTCACATCACAGCCAGGTCACCAGAATACCAGGATTCATCCACTGTCCTTCTTGTGTGGTGGCTGAGAAGGCTTGGGGACTTTTCTGTCTCCCACATGCTTCTCCATGCTCTCCCATGAATTCACACCATATTTTTCCATTCTCAGTGCTTCTGCTTTTGGTCAATGTGGCTACAAAGGGAGAGAAGATACTCACACTTGTGCCTGTAGCTTTTCCAGAGGGCGGCGGGGAAAGCATCTGGGTATTTTTGTCATTGTCAAGAATTAAACACAAAACCATTTCAGTATTGCAACCTGAGAGATGCAATTTGGCAGCAGAAGTTAGTCATGTACCCCTAGTACTAACTAGTACAACCGGGCTGACTGGTCAGTTTGGTCAGCAGGGGAACTGAGCTTCTGCTTGGAGAAAATTGCAAATAAGAACTAATGCTGAAACCACAGGGAATCAACAATTGTGCATAAAACTGGTCAAACAGATGCTTTTAACACAGAACTTTATCGATTTGTTTTGGATCTAATTGGTTTTTTACTCAACTAACTTTTGTGGTGCCAGTGTGTTTTGAATATACACTATTAGCCTGCATTGCCTATAATTCCACAATGTGAAGTTTAACTCTGTAGGAGGAGGCCTATTGGATGGAAAGAGCTAATAGGTTCTCAGGAAACCTGTGGTCAAGAATGTAACTCAATTGCTTTTAGTAGGTAGGTCCTGAAAAACAGTGGGATCTACAGCTGTGAATACGCTTCCTCCAAAATGCACGGTGTGGGGACCCCTGGCTTGACTAATCAATGGCAATTTTTCAATTGTTAGTAAAGAAATCTGAGGAAAATTTACAAACATAGGTAGCATTATAAAAAATAATGGTGCACAAGAACAGTGAGAATCTGATTTTACAAATAAATTATTTGTGACTCTAAATAGCATTGGAACCAAGTCCAGTTATATCTCAAAACCAGGGCACCTGTGATGCATGACCTCATATTTGAAAAATAAATTTTGTGACATGAGAGTTAGCCTTATGTTTGTTTTAAGGAATAATTTAGGACCTCCAGACATTGAGTCAAACCTGTAAAGATGTATAAGGTGCTGGAAAGTACAGGGTTGACTGTACTTGCCAGCCAAAGCACTGGTGTTTGGAAATTCTGTTCCTGTTATTTGTGGGTTTGAGACCACAAGCTCTCAGACATCTTTGACTGATAAATATAGTTCATATGTTTCTATTTGTTCTCTTTTCACATTCTAAATGTATATGTAGTGAGTGGTTGGTTGGTTGATTGATTGATTGAGGAAGGGGAATGGTGTGATGGCGAGAGTGCAAGCCAAGCCAGAAGCAGTGTGGGGAGCTGCCTTTTATCTCAAGGAAGGTGGTGCCGTCTCCAAGTGGGCAATTTCTGTACAGAAGGTCGGCTGGTGTGCTACAGGCTCTGATTCATCACTATCCCGCTCTCGTCTAACGCCAGTGTGATGGTGTTTAAGATGTCAAAGCTGCGGTACTGAGGACGCTGGCCTCGCACAGGCTGTGTTCACAACACCTGGTTAGAGCGTCTGCATGGCCAGAATTAGCTTGTGGTGTGTGTTTTGTGTTATTTTGACACCTCCTACATCAGGAACTGGCTCCGTCCTTTGATGAGATGGGGAAATTTCAAAGGTGGAATCTGTTTGTGAGGATGCTGGGAGCATATTAAGGAGTGTAGGTAGCGTATCTTGCATGTCTGCAAACCAGCTAAATGCAAAAAGGCCGCAACATGTTCTGGTGGATGATAAAACCATGTATCCTAGAAGTCAGATAGAAGTGCTGTGTGTGCACAGCAGGGTGTGCACATGTGAAACACATGGGCAACACTAGTTCTCATAACCCAGGAATAGCTTTTCATGTAATTGCAGGTATATGTGCACTCAAGGATACACAGGTTATGTTGAAAATGGAATTATGGTGGGAGTTGAATCATGTTTACGTTGGTCCTTTCAGTTGTCATTGACCTCTTGGAAACCGCTTGATCTGAAATACCTCTCCTTTCCTCTGGTTTTCCTTTCCAGCCTTTTAACCCTTTGGGCTGCTTTGTTTAGTTTATTTTGGAAAAAAATAAATACTTGGCATCATAGAAGGGGTAATTCCATATGGAATTCTCACTGTCAGTGCATTTTGCAAGGTTGTAGTATTCCTGATAGTTTTGAAATACTGTGCATACAGGTATGTGCAATATTTACAGTGAGCAGGACTACAGTTGGTGCTCGCTGCACTTCTGACTGGATTTTTCCAGCCTTCTCTGTTCTGTTCTTCCACGCAAGTGTGTGGCCAGGGAATGGCAATGTCACAGCTTCACTGCAGAGCTGTCCCACCCTCTGCTACAGAAACATCCCAGGGAGCCTCCTCCCTAGAAGCCAGGTGGGGTTATCATTAATGATTAGTGCTTGGGTCACAGTGTGCTGTAGCTGGAGTTGAGCCTAAACACAATGTAGATTACCTTGAAAGAGCATTGAGAAAATGAAATGTCTTAATGATCAGGCTTGTGTTCATGAGTTCATTATCAGCCTTAAAAACTACATAGAGCAGGAAATACTGTAGCAGTAACTTGAGATACGTTCACACTCCTACTGTACTGTAGAAGTCACAAAGCTATATGTTCTTTGTAGTGTGCATTCATTTAATGACAGCTAAGTCTCTTACACACATGCTAACAAGTACTGTAGACTGGGCAGTCAAGGACAGCGGAAGGACAGACAGACAAACACATATCCATCTTGTAGCAGCAGTGCTCACACAATGCTCCCACGAGCTGAAACATGACTTGTTTTTTCTCAGGCGTATGTTCTACCGAGCAGAGAAGCAAACGCAGACCTTTCAGCATGCACTTTGTTCTTTTTCTCGTTCCTCCATAAGGTCCCACCTTGAATGACAAGCCAGAAGCAAAAGCAGCCAATGTCCCAAAGGTGTCTGGGCTAGAGCGGAGCCGGGAGCTGAGCACTGACGTGCCCTTCACCCTGCCCATCCCCAGCCCCCAGCCGGTAGCTGCCGTTGTGACTTCTACTTCCTCAGCGCCCACGTCGAGCGCCAGAGCAAGCCCACTCTTGAAGAAGGAGCCAGTGATCTCCGCACCAGCACCACCAAGGCTCACGCCTCAGCCGCAGCCTCGGCCACAGTCACAACCTCAACCTCGGCCGCAGTCGCAGCCTCAGTTAATACCTGAGCTTCGGACCCAGCCTCCAAGTCACATCCCTCCGCCTCTCAATTACCAGGTGCATCACCAGGTGGCCCACAACGGACTCAATAATATCAGGTATGGGAAATGGACACTCGTGTCATCTTTATGTTACTGCCGGGACAAAACTTGTTTCAAAAGGGGTAGAAATTGCTGGGAGGTGAGACAAGAGCACTCTTACTGTCTGTGTAAGATGCTCCATGTTTTGGTTATTGGAGTTTTTGTGCTGACTTCCCAGGCTGGATTTTCCAGCCGTGGTGGATAGCTGTGTTTGAAACATGGTGATAAGTGTTCCCCCTCTGGGAGAAGGGCGTGTGTAACTATGGGGGAAAGTTCTTTTGGGTCTGCTTTCTAGTGGAGTTTTTCACTGTTTTGTCTGGGCCAGCCAGTTCTTGCCTTAGAAATTTAAAGTGGTTGGAGTTGGAGCAATTCCTTTGTTTCATATTCAGTAAAACTTCAATTGAAGTAGAAGGTTTATTCACGGTTATCACAGTTTTGTTGGTTCACCAGCATCAGAAGAGGGATTTATATATCGAAAAATGCTGTGTCCCTTACAACAGGACTTCATGTAGGCTGAGAAATCTGCTTCAATCTGACATGGTCAGATGTGACAGGAGGCTTGGTTTTGCTGTTTAAATTGCCTCCATCCAATAAGTAGGATGGATGAAAATGGTACAGAAAAAGAGTTTCTGGAGAGAAGAGTTTAGCCAGTCAACTGGAATGTGTATAATCTTTTTGCTGGTACAGAAAACATGCCCTACCTCCCAAGCCACAATTAGGCTTGTTAAACAAGATCAGAAGACTGATTTAAAACATAATACTTGGCTGCATAAGGGTCAAAATATGAATACAGAGAGCTGCCATTAATGTGCGTTTCACGGTATCCTGCATACTTCAGCTCTCTTGTGGTTTTACCCTGCAAATGCCACTACAGTATAAATGATTAATAATATTTCAAACTATTCAAGATATCTCAAAGATTTAGATTACAAGAAATATTGGTATTGTGGGAATTACTCTAAATAATAACTGCAGTGATATTGCCTTTCACCTCACAAAACTTGGATCACTTGCAGTGGAGTAATAATAATAGAAAAATATTTGAAATACAGAGTTATTATGAGAATAATTTATTAACATGGCAGGTGTTTGCATGATTGTGTGAATATAACTACACAGCACGCAGAGCAGATACAACTTGGTCCCCAAGTCACTCACACTATGCAACTCTCTGCACCCAGAGTAAAAAAAAAAAGGAATTAAGTAATTGTGTCGTGTGATCACAAGGACAGACATGGCCACTGCGAGGTCATTGAAGCCTAAATAAAGGTGCAAAATCCTGCTGCCCCTGTGGCCTTCGTCAGTATCTCATAGATGGCTCTGAGGACTGTAAGTTGCTCAACCACCGGAGGAGCATCACTCCAGAGAGCCCCAGCCCCACCCTGCCCTGGTGGAGAAGTTCATTGAGATTCATTGCTGTCTCCGCTGTCATTAAGAAAAACAAAAACATAAGCTTGGGGAGATCAGTATTACATAGTTGTGTTGTTTCTGGTAGCACATTTCTTGCACTGTTTCGGTCTTGTATTGTAACACACGCTCTCTCTCTGTCTCTCTCCCCTCTTCCCTCATCTTTTTCTCTCCACAGCCGGAGCAGCAGTGCTAGCAGTGCAACGAGCATCAGCCTCCCGAAACACCTCTCTCCCCAGATTCCTCCACACCATTCCTCCGGCCCAGCTCTGCCCCTCTCCATCTCTAACCTTGCTACCTCGCACTTCTCTCTCAGATCGCAGACCCAACACCAGCACCATCCGGCCATGTTCGCCACCCCACCCACGCTGCCACCTCCACCAGCGTTACCTACTAACAGCCTCGTGATACCAGGTCATCCTGCGGGTATGTTCCCTTCTTCTTCCAGGGCTGATCTGTCCTGCATGCTCTGGAGGGTGTTGAGAGATGGGCTGGCTGGTGGGCAGGTAACATAAAGCGACGCAGACCCCTCTGCGGGCAGCGTGCGCTGGAGCTGTGAGAGTGCTCGGGAAACTGGTAGGAGACCCGGACGTGCTTTACCAGATGAGAGACTGTAGAAGGAGCACTGTAGCTGCCTACAGAAGCCTATGAAACAAATTTTTCTGGAAAAAAGTCTTTTCAGGGCATGAGTTCTCAAGTGTGCCGTTCCACAGTCATCAGACATTTTTTAGATTAACAAAGGGCTGATGTACAAATTGCCATTTTCCACTTCTTTCTCCCCACTCAAATGAAAGCTGCCAGTGGTAGAACTGGCTTGAAGAAACTGTTTCTAATTGTCCCAGAGGGTTGTTCTGACTGAGTGAGAAATAAGCAGCCCCCCACACCTATCCCACTCTCATCCTTGGGCGAGCAGCCCATCCTGGGGGCAGAGCAGGATCCGCTGCCTGCCGCAGCACAAGCTCCCTGTGCCCCTGGCTGCTTGGCCTTTCTGTCCAAGGCAGAGAGAGCTCAGCGGACAAGCTCTGCTGCTCAGCTCTCACTGTCTTTGCATCTTTTTAAAAGGTTTCCTTTGTTCACCCTTTCTCTTTCTATTGCCACTTCTGCCCTAAATGCCCTGTTTATAGCCTATCCATTAGTCTACCTCTGTCCCTGGAAGAGACCCTGGCAGCTGGAGACTTCCCTGCAACATTCACTTGCTGGGGCCTCCTTTTTATCTAGTATTTGACTCCACATATAACTCAGCAGGGATTAAACAGGACAAGCATTTTGCAACAAACACGCCCTCTGTTTCCTGTGAAGCCAGTTAAAGGAATAAGGAGAGAGCAGATTTGCTGCAGAAAAATCTGATGGCCTTGCGTCCCCTTTTTTTCTTCCAGGAGCTAAATAATGTCCCAATACTTATAACTGTTTCTTTAAATGAAAGAAAAATGTGAATTGGTCCAAAGTGAGCTCTCAAAATGATGACAGACAAAAGTGCTGTGGGTTCCTGGCCAGAAGCGGGACCACATAGGCCAAAGCTGCCAGCTTTCACAGGCCCTGGCACCATCTAGAATTTCAACCACATGGCTGGGGAGATGTTGGCAGCGCTGTGGAAGACCTATTCATTGCTTCCCCTGTTTGAGGCAAAGGACTACTGTGATGGAGACTTTGGAAGTATTGCAAAAGGAAATAGCAATGTGCTCACTAAAAGCATGGTATTGCAGTCACTGAAAGCAAGTATGTTTTCACCATTAAATTCAGGAGGTGCAAGATCAAGTGACCTATTCATATTCAACAGCTTGCCAGGAAATGGTAACAGTCTTGCTCCTACTAAACGGATTTCTCCTGCTATTTAAGCAGGAGAAGCCTAAGTTAGTGGAGGGAAAGGTCTGGGCGTCTAACCCTGCAGACAGTGAAATGCCTCTTTGTCTGCATTATATGAAATGCCTGCAAACTGGCACATCATAAAATCGATACAGAGCACTGCATAGCCAGGAGCTTCTGTTGTCATTCACATGAAAGTTTCTTAAAAGCAAACAATATTGCTGAGCAGCCCTCAAGAGCTGGGATCCAACTGCCACGAGCAGCATCATCATTGCTGCGCTGTTCGAGTGCATGTGTGCTCTCAGTAATAACCACCACCTTCGAAAAGCCATCAAAGAGGGTATGGCCCTTTGAAGTCTTCTGTTTGTCATCTTTTTTTCCTCCTGCTTTGAAGGAGAATACGTTCTTTCTTTATATTTACTTTGGCAAAATTATCACTATTACCAAGAAGAGAAGCAGAGCTCAGAGCTCCTGCATTCACTGATGGTACCAATTAAGGTTTCTGAATAACAAGAATGCTTTTCTGGTGGCTTTTCTTCCCTTTGAAACCCTAAAGCTTATACAAGTAACTTAGGAGCAACCCTTGTGGGGGCTGTTGCCCTCTGCTCAAGGGCACCAAGCCTGGCCCTGATGTAGGGTACGCAATCTTTGTGTCTTCTCTTCTGAACGTGAGGGTACCTAGCAACATTAGCAGGATTGAGTTTTTTCTGCCGTCCCCACCTCCGGTGTGCATACAGAGCAGTAGTGTTTGGGCATTCAAAGGGCTGCTCAGTTACTCTGCTCCTAGTTGTGTTTTTACATGGCCAGACCTGTGGGACGAGCCATCACTGGTAGGCACAAGAACTTAGTTCCTGTTCTAACATTGCCCAGAGCCCCTCACAGAACTGGGTTATTTCTCATCAACCCCATCCTTACTATGAAGCAGCCACTCCTCTGAGCGCCACACCGCTTCTCCAAACATCTCCGGGCCTTTTCTTTTCCTGAGAAAGGCCAAAGCTGTGGAACAGGGCTATGGGCTGGAGCCGGCTGCAAATGTATCAGTCTGGCTTCAAGTCTCTTAAAGAAATTGGATATCAGAGCACTCACAACTGCCAACTCGCTTTTATCTCTCCCTCCAGAAAAGTGGATTATCTTGATGCTAACAGAAGGATTCAGTTTCTTTAAGCCATGCCAGATTTAAATGCGTAAACACGTGCACACATATGAAATCATACTCATCTTCTCTAAAGAGGTTAGGTTTTGGACCCAAGTGCTTTCGGCCTAGTGTTTTTTTTCTTGTTTGCTTGCTCCAAGTTGAACCCGTTATAGACTATTTTTTCCCAGTGCCTTAGGCTTTGATATCACAAGCATATGTACTTTCTGCTTTTGTATTAATTATTACAAAGATTGTAGCAGTATGCAGTACCTGCTCTTAGCAGTACATTTCTTACTGGAAAGCAAATTACTTAGGCATCCAGAATTTGCTTTCCGAAGTGACTTTTAATAGGATGCAAGAGGGAATAAAGACTTTTAAATTCCCCATCGGAGTGCCTGTTTTTAAAGATCTTAACCATGTCACTTCAGAAAGTGATTGATTTAGACATTTCTAATGTCGCTCTAAAAAACTGAAGTAAAAGAAATGCCTGCAGAACATGAAATAAAACTTTAAAGCACATGTATTCTTTTGCCCCTTTATATTCAGTGCTGTAGTTTAAAAGGAGTGTTACGCTAAAAAAGTTAATGTAAATTCAGTAGCAAGTAGGTCAGTCAGGAATGGGGGTGTGTCATCCACAGCTGATGACAGAGGTTGTTCTCAGCTCACAAAACATCTGACAGGTTGGGTACTGGTCCTTGTTTGAAGATCACAGATGGATTTAATTGATACCAGCAGACATTCATGGGGAAGTGGACATTTGTCCTTAATGACCTCAGTCACGTCATGTCTAAAGTGCTGGTGTCTTCCACTGCCCTAAACCACATTCAAATTTGTGCTAGTTGGTTCTTCTAGAGGAAAATGCTGAGAAGAGGCCATGTGTCATATGGTGAAACGATTTATTTTCTCTAGTCACTACAGCCTTTGTGAGATCTTGAACCAGTTCAGTGTTCCTGGTCTTCCCACTGGTTCCTCACCCGTATTTTCTCATAGGAGAAAAGCCTGGAGGCAAGGACAAAAAATGCCAATCGTATCTTGTTAGAAATTGAGGGAAGGACTGCTTAATAGTTAAGATCTTAAAAAAAAAAAAAAAAAAAAAAACCAAACACAAAAATAAACCAAAAAAAACCCAACGACAAAAATAAAAAAAAAATAAAAATAAAATAAAATTAAATAAACCCTACGTTATTTGCAAAGAAGGATTCGGTTTGTAGGATGGATGTTCCTGGTCACTGTGTGTATGTCCTCCTGGGGCTGAGAAGCTGGGGGATGGCACAGGGATCTGTTGAGAAATGGCTGGCTGACCAGGTAGTTTCCAGCCACCCAAATCCATGGTTATCTCATTGTGTTGTAGATATTCCCAAAAATTTATTCCTTAAGTATGTATATGTTAGAGTGTAGTGCAACATGTTAGGTCCACCATCCGTTTTCAGTGTACATGTATGCAAAGCTCCAGAGGAAACAGGTCGGTATGACTCATTCTAAAGCAAGCCCTTGTCCTCGGGGTTGCTCCCCAGCATCTTGTTGGTGCGGGAAGGTCTGGCCACCATGCCGCAAGATCAGCCCACCTCTGAGGCCGGTTCCTGGAGATGCCTCGGTGCCCTGTCTGTCAGTTGCCCTGTCCGTCAGGTGCTGGGGAGCTGGAGTGTCCCGTGGGAGCAGCGCGGGGGGCGCGGGGCCGCGGGCGGGGGGCGCGGGCGGATGTTGCTGACGCCCCCGTGATGTTTTCTGCTGTGATGACTCATGGTGTTCTCTCTTGTCTTTAGATACCAGCCTGTTGATATCATTCAACCAACCAATCATGTATTGCCAGCCTCATTCGGGGATTCTGATTGGTACTTTGTCACAGGCATCTCTCTTACCTCCACCAATGAGTCCTCACGTAGAAAACCACCACAGCATGACCTGCAGAAACAGGGAATGCCAGGTGAATATTGACTCTTTCTCCTCTGTCTTTGTGGTACTCACAGGCCCACGGGCCTCTGTGTCTTTTTTTTTCTCTCTCTCTCTCCTCTAGATCACGAACTGCTCAGGCAAGAGCTGAACAACCGGTTTTTGGTTCAGAGTTCGGACCGGGCCGCTGCCTCACTTGGCCCGGTGCCGCTGCTGAGAGCGGAGTTTCACCAGCACCAACACACGCATCAGCACCAACACACCCACCAGCACACATTCACTCCTTTTCCATCCAGCTTGCCCCAGACGCCGCTCATGCCGCCCTCTGCACCTCCTATGGTGCGTACCCCAGCCCAAAATGTGAGGATAAGTAGAGCATCTCTGGTCAAAAAGCCTAACCTGCTCCTGTCAAACAAAACCCTGCCCTCTTCATTTCAGCCAGGTGTGCTGTCCCTGCCCCTCAACGAGGCCTGGAGAGACAGGCCAGCACCCCAAAGGGACCCCTTTCCATCCAGAGCTTCCACACCAACCCACCAGGTCCCCCCATGCTGCTACCCATGAGCAGATACTGCACCCATGAGACAAGCCCAGGGGCTCTTCAGCATCCTTTTTTATGTGTCCTGCTGTGTATTTCGATTCCCCTTCCCCAGAGCCAGGTGCCATGACACACCAAAACACACCAACAAGGACACCACAAGATCGGTGGCCTCCAGTACCAAACGCAGCCTCATGACTGTTCGTTGTGGTGCAGACTGTGCTCGTTTACCTGGAGCTCTCACCATAGTGCAGCATCTCATCTGATAGGAGTTTTGTCCCTCTTTCTCCTAGTTCCCTAATCTGTATCAATTTTGGCATTAATTATTTGATTACATCAACAAGCACTAATTGGTGTGTGGCTGGTTCTTCTTGTGGGAGAGATCCTTCTGGCTGTGTAATAACCGTTAGTGTTTTGCCATTGAATTTGCTTGTAACACAATGGGGCTTTTACTGCGGCTGTTACAAAATTGTTACAGATCTGCTACAAATGGATTTTGTCAGTACTTGAAAATGCACTCTCTCCCCATTTCTGGCAATTACTTTCTGAGGCTGAAAGAGCAAGATTCAGCTTTTTTCCCCCCTCTCAGTTTCACACTGTGTCCAAAATGTAGAAACAGCCCCCTTGTGCTAAGGCTAGCAAAAGCCAGGAGTAACAGCAAAAGCAGCATTTGGCAACACCTACCAAGAATGCAAGGAGCATAATGTTTCTCACTTTTCTTTCCCACTGCTAACTGCCCGATGACATGTAATCTGCTTAGCAGCAAACCAATTAAAAGTAGTATCATCCACTCAAAATCCAGCCCCAGGTGTTTGTTCAGTATATTCATGTGTAAACACCTTCCCCTCTTTTCTTGGTCTGTGTAAAACAACCTTGAAACTTTTCTCAGAAACCTCCTGTGTTATTTAAGAATACTGATAACCTGATCCTGTGAATGTCTCCCTCCCCTCCCACCCATGCCCGTTGATGTCAGCCTTCATAGCAAAAACAGCTTGCAAGGCTCTTTAGTTATATTTTGCTCACATCTTCTTATATTCTACTAGATCAGGTCTGCTAATCCCAACACTAGAGAAGAGTGTTGAAATTTACAGCTGCATGTGTTTGGTAATTTCTGGTATTTACACTGGAGGGGACATGGCTCCTGTAATAACTATAATTAATGAAATTACAAATCTACTCTCTTGCACGTAGAGGGGTGTGAAACAGCAGCTGACTTGCCAAATAAGCAGCTTTTCCTGGGGTCCTACAGCTCCCTTCCCTGCCTCCTTCCCCCCTCCCTCCTCCCCAGCAGAATGTACCTGCTGTTCGAAAATGCAGTGTATATATGCTTTGGTTTTACTTCCAAGGAGCTACAGGACAAATGGTCGTAAAAGTAAATATGGGGCAGACTGCACACATGGAGGTGTTAAAACCTCATGCTGGAACAGAAGAGGTTAATAATCAGCTTTTGTCTGGGGTGCCTGCTCTTTTTCAGGGGAGGGAGAATGTATAGAGTTTCGTGCATCTAAAGCAATTAAGCCCTTTTCCAAATGATTTTGACACTTGCAGGAACCCAGAAAATAGGGAGTTGGTATCGGTTGCCCCACAGTAGATGTTTGTGTCTAATGGAAAACATTCCCTACCTTCTGGTCTGTGATTGAGTCAGTGCCCCAGGGGCAGATCCCAGATCTAGACCTGGAGCTGAACTCCCCCGCGTTTCTCTGCACTGCCGACTCTTGAGTCTCGTAGTGAAGGAACCTCCTCATGCAGAGCCTGCAAACGGGGCTCTGCACTGAGACCCAGCAGCACCCAGGGCCGGTGCCTTTCTGTCTCCGTTGGCTTTGGGCAGTCAGTCAGCTCCCCATGATGGAAAAAACAGTTAGTTCTGCTCTGCTAAATGCTGTACAAACAGGCCATGATTATTTGTCTGTGTTAATCCTGATGTGTCCTCTACTGCTGAAACCACACTCACCTGTTTCCTTTTTTTTCTCTTTTCTTTCCAGTTTGACAAGTACGCTCCCAAATTAGACAACCCTTACTTTCGACATTCCAACGTGAGTGCTTACCTTTCTAGGTGGTGTCTTTGTTAATGGTTTTGCTTGCACTTTTGCTTGTTTTCAATTGATGGGTAGTGTTTTGATTTCATTCATTCCTAAAGCTCCTTTTCCATCTTTATTATTTTTTTTTTTAGGTACAAAATTTCTCTGGGCTTTTTTTTTAATATCTTTGTCTACTGTATTTTTGCTGCTGCGGCTCTATATTGCTGTGCCTGGGATGGCAGGGAATGCGCAGAAATTGCTAAATCAGTGGTCATTGCAGTACCTTTGCAGCTGGAGCTTCTCACAGTGCAGCAGCCTGGAGTGCATGGCTCTTTCACAGGATTTTGCTCAGGTCACAGGAATAAGTCAGACTGTTGGTTTCTTCCTGATGCTCCCCACTGCTCCAAAGCACAAAAACTACATGTTTTGGGACTTGTAAAACTGCTGTATGTGCTCAGGAGAGGCCTAAGCAAAACTTTACACAACTACAAGGTGATGTGCATGTTGCCTGTGGTTAGTATGTAATGCAGCATCTTGTGGTTCTTTTTTGCTTTGAAAATTAAAGCAGGTCACATTTCAAAACAGAATCAATTTGTTTGCTACTGCAGAAAAATGCAAAGTTAACCAAATGTGAACATAAAACTCAAATGAGTCCGATTCCTTTAAAAATGGTGAATGCTCTGTGCTTCCTGCAATAGTCCACAAATTTTAAAGACACACTTGTTCAACACTATCTAGAATACTAATCAGATGAGTGAATTTTTCAAGTTTGGGCTTTGCTCTTGAAAATTTTGAAGGTAAATTTAGTGTGTATTTTCACTGTGGCACTTGTTCAGCACAGTACTATTTTTGTGTGTACCAGGCTTGGCACATACCTCCATTATTGTTCAAGTTGTCCTGTGACATAAGCATCTCTTTTTCTTTTGTAGTTCTTTCCAACCTATCCTCCAGCAATGCCTGGAATGCCACCCATGCTTCCACATTCAGGTCCCTTTGGGTCACTTCAGGGAGCATTTCAACCGAAGGTACAAACTACTTCTTCTGAAGGCTTTGTTCTGCTGGGAGAGAAGCTGTGTTCAGAGTCATGTCTCTGGTGATTTTGTAGCACGTGATTGCACCAGCACCAGTGCAGCCCAGGGTTGGAAGTGATCGCCCCTCAGATCTGTGAGCATCCTCTGCACAAAGCAGCCAGCGCTTTAGCAGAAATTTTCACTTGGCCCTACAGATCGTTCCTTGGAATAGGATATAGTGGCTCACTTGGGAGGTCAACTGCAACTAGAGGAGAAGCATACAGTCAAATGCATTATTTGTTTGAAATATTTACAGCTAATTATAGACTGATGAGTCACAAATCATTTTATGAATGTAATGGTCTGTGATTGTGAAAGATAAACTGTGTTTATTCCCAGAAGAAAATGAGAAATTGACTATACAAGTATGGGAACAGTAGGGAGAGACTGCTATGAATGGGCAGAGTGATTTGAAGGAGCTGAATGTTTATTCCTGGCTCAGACACTGTCTGACCTTGCGCAAGTCGCTTAAATCTTCTGTTCCTCAGCTTCCTCACCTATAAAGTTATCTTGCAGTGGGTTTTATAAGGGTTGATTAATGCCTGCAAGCTTCTTTGAGACAGCATGTTTGAAAGGTGCACTGCAACTGTAACATATCATTACAACTAGCACTGATTGGTGTTTGGAAATGTTGCCATGATAACCACCATTTTTGATGACTTCTGTGGTGTGCTCTACTTTTTTTTCCCTCCTAGACTTGTTCTTTTTATTAACTATTTTTAAATGTACAGAAACTGTTAAATCCCTCCAAACCAGAAGGATGCAGTAAATCTATTTAGCATTTGTTTGAAAATGGAGCATTTACTCAGTTTGTAAGGTGACATGTGTCCTTACATTCTGTGATTCTAGAGATTTCTTATCTTGAACTGCATTTCTGTAGAGCTCTGCTACTGTGTTAGAAGACTTGAAGGACCAGCACTGCAGCCAGGCCCTTTCTGTTGGCATGTGGAAGGTCATTTCCGTACCCATAACAAGCGGGACTGGGGTTGTGCTTCCCTCAGCAGTCTCACCAACATCAGTGGAAGTCAGTAATTAGCAACTGCCACAAATAAGGCCCCTCACAACCTTCCCATTTTACTTAATTTTTTTAGTGAAAGCTGGAGTATTTCCTCAGTGCCCATCAAATCCCTTACATTATTTTTTGTTCTCTGGATACATTACAAATAGCAAAGTGGCTTTTTTCAACAAGATTTGTGTGTGGTGCAGGTGTAGAAGAGGAGCGGTTGATCTAAGCGTAGGGAACAAGGTGGACAGAACACAGCTGTCCCTCGAGGGAGTTTGTCCACCAGTGCTGATTGTTGCTGTTTGTGCAAGGGATGCCAGGGGATCCGAACAGACCCCAACTTGTCAGGGTGTGAACTTGACCGCCCAAGAGAAGGAGCTCTACAAATAAGGTGGAATTTGAAAAATTTTGCTAATGTGAAGATAGGGGTTAGTTTTGCCATAAGGCTACTGTTAATGAGGAGTTTCTGATACACCGATAGCATGCTGTTCTGGTTTCTACCTTCATTACAGAGCTTTATAGGTACCGTCTCACTGTAAAATACCATTAGACCAAAGAGAAGCAGTTACATAGCAAGGAAGAAGCAGCAGGCACAGACCTTTTACATTTTTAAACAGTTCTTAGCGCTTAGCTTTTAATTCATTTTAATGATAAATACTTAGAAATTTGCTAGCTTGAGTTGAAGCAGCACAAGGTCACACTCTAGTTCCATGGTTAGTCGCTAACATCACTTGATCTCTGAACAGTGTTGTATTTACCTGCAATCTAACATCTTTAAAAAAAAAATAAAGAAGGATAGGTTGAAAAATGGATCTGCTGCTTTGGCCCATTATTTTCCAGTTTTCTAGAGGAAACTAAGCTGAACTGCTGGGCAAAGCCACTCTAGTCATCATTACTGCATCGTTTTTCCATGCTCTCTCCCTCCCAAGCTGTTTGACTAAAGCCTTCATAACCACTGCAGACCCAATGATCTGGTTTGGGCACACTGAATCCTGCACTTCTTGATTTCCAAAGCAGAGATCTTGGGTTTTTTTTCCCCTTCCCATGTCAGTTGCCTACAGCTGTGCATGGAAATCCACTGCACATAAATCCAGGCTGATGGTAAACTTCTCAATGAGTTTCCCAGAGGCAATTTCTCACAAGCTAAGAACTTGAAAAGGTCAGAAGTATTCAGTTTACTTTGCTGGAGGAAGTGTTCACATGTTTCTCTAGGGGATGAAGGGACAGGATGACACCATGCTATTAAGATGTTGTGATCTTAAAGCTCTTGCCTGTATGATAGTTGTAACTTATTTGCCACCTTATATATACCTCAGTTGTCAAACAGGCCCTGAGAGCGCAGATCTGCCTGGCGAGTTCGTTGACTTACCTACACACACATACAAGAATTCTCTTTTTAATGAGTCTGGAAGTTATGGAGCCTTAGGCAAATTAAAACCCATCTTTCCTCCCACACCCATGACTTTACTCATTCCTCATACAGTTTGACTGTTTGAAATCTACTGTAATTTGACCTAAAATGTGAGCGAAATAATCTCTTGGGGAATGAGATTTAACCCCTCTGCGCTCAGCTGTGCAGAGGCACCAGGTGCAGTTGCTCTGGGAGTGGGAGATGGATGGAAGTCAGAGTGAGAAGACGAATGAGTTCTTGGGGATCATCTAGGACAGGGCAACAGGTGGGATCCAGAGGAGGAACAGGGATTCATTCAACAAGGTGTTTAATTCTTGCTGGAAAATGGTGGGACAAACAATGCAAAGCTATAAAAGACCCACAAGCACCTTTTGAGGTTTCTTATTTTGCCTTGTCAAAGCAAATAGATGGACTGTTGCCATTTCAGCCATTGTGTTACCTAGCCCCAGTTGGAGAGGGGCTGTGGTCCAACAGCTGAAATATGGGACCAGGATGCTTGAGTTGTTCTGTTCCTGACTGTGATACTGGCTGCTGCCTGAAACATGGAGGGAGTCAGTCCAGCTCTCGCATTCTCTCTCCTCCTGCCTGCCTGTTTTGTCTAAAGAATAAGCTTGGGGGCCAGGGGCTGTCTCTTCCCATCCACTCGCATACTGCATAGCAGAATGGGGTTGTGATTTCAGTGGGGCTTAGGGATGCTGCTGTAATACTGGTACTGCTGCTAAATAATAATAGGTGACATGGTGGTTAAATGCTGTTGGCTGTCAGTAAGATATAACATTTAGTACTAATGTAGCAATATGCGTGTTCAAAGCACAGTATGAACATGGACTAATTAATGCCATTAACATCAGATAGAGATGTTAAATGTACAGCTGGTGTGATACAGTATTATTCATGCTCTGTGCTTGTCTTTCAGACTTCAAACCCTATTGATGTAGCAGGTAGACCAGGCACAGTCCACCATACGCTGCTGCAGAAGACTCCAGGGGTACGCAACAATATATGACCTTCCTATCTGGTTTTACAGTAAACACGGTGCTTAAAAAAAAAAAAGAGCAACTGGTGAGCAAATTGGCCCTCGAGTCTCTGAAAGTACATTCAGGGCGGACAGAAGTTTCTTTTTCTGGTGAGATAACAATAGCCTCCACCAGTCATGAATACAGAAGGATGTATTGACTTCTTTAAACAAAGTCAGAGGAAAGTGGGGCAGGAAGCCCATTCAAGGTCTTTCCACTAAGCATTGCTTGGAGAGTAGTTTTATGCACTTCATTTCAGAATGATTATAAGGTTCAGAAAAGCACGAGCTCTGTTCAGTTGCTGGCATGAAACTGCTTTGTTTATCATGAAATTCTGCTGATTTTGGTGCAAAGAAGGAAAAAGAAGTTTTAAGCCTCTTTTAAGCCTTTTAGGTTTCCCGTGTCACAGGGAGCTTCTCTGGAACATTGCTATCTAAATGTTTTTACTTGTCCAGAGGAAGGAAGTTCCCCACCTTTCTGTATATTGGTTAGTTTTAGAAAGACTGATTGTTTTATTCTGCCTTTTCCATAGGTGTCAGACCCTTACAGGCCTCCAGTAAGAGTAAGTAAGGTTTGTGGGGGATTTATATACACACACACACACACACACACACGCTTCAAATATTGTGCATATGTTTTTGAAATGTAACATGTCCAGTAGAAAATTTTATGTTCATCCTTTATTTAAAGCAAAATGTCATAGTTAGCTCTTTGCTGCTTCTGATTAATGATGTTTAGGTTTAATCCCAACCTAATTTTGCATCCATTTATGTGCATTAGTAGTTCACAGTATGAAGTACGGGTCACAGAAATAAATGACTGTGAGCATGGACAGACATTCACCAGTGGCCAGATTCATGGTGGCTTAGGTCAATGTGTTTTATTTGTGCTTCTGATTATCTACCAAAATACTGAATACTGCAGCTCTGCTGAAAAACATTAATTTGTTCAGCTGTGGCACTACTCATCCCTGGTGACTGTCCATACCCTTTTCCTCCCCGAATGCAAGTAGCCATAATAACCATGCGTGACTTAGCCTGCAGTGCGGCATGGATGAATGAACAGGGCTCTTTCCAGAAGCAGAACTGTTAAACTATTAGTTGCTTTCTCATAAGCATGGTATACTGTTCTTTGCTGCCATTTATTTTGGTTTGTGAAGGGGAGGTGCAAGTAGGAAAGAACAAGGCAGGGATCTCGGGTCTCCATGAGATGAGGAAGATATCCCACATCCCACAGTCTTCCTGTTTGTTTCCTTCTAATTTAAACATCATCTGCTGCAGTATAGAAAAAAATGTTGATCACCCATTGTGCCATTTCAGTTATCAGCCTTTCTCATTGCTTAGCTGCCTGTTTGGCAGTAAGGGAAATGAAATGTTCTATCTGATGTAGATTGCTAACATATAAATTAATCTAAATTCTTGTGCTTTCCATTGCAGAAACCTGGGAAGTGGTGTGCAGTTCATGTACAAATTGCCTGGCAGATCTACCATCACCAGCAAAAGATAAAGGTAATTCAGACAGTTTCTGGAACAAAGCTAAGTCTTTTGGCTTACAGATTATATTTTAGTGAGTAATGAGCGGAAAGCAGTTACTGTTGGTGATTCTTAGGCTTGCCTGTATTGATTAACTAACACTTTGAATCCTTTAACATTTATTGTAGCAACCGTGAAGTTTATTTGAGGGCAAAGGATTTGTGTTGAAGGGTGGCAAAATGAGCAGGAGGTACTAAGTGCACAGCCAGAAAGAGAAGAAAGGGAGGGGGAGAGTAATTTTGTCCCAAATCCATTTTTTTTATAAAGCATATGCATTTAATGTCATTTCCCATCTATACTAGTGCCTCCTGTGGAATGTGGACTATTATCCCATTCATAATGAAATGACAAATACAATAAGAACATATTACAAAATATAGAGCAAGGAAAGTAGATTGAGTTACTGTGTTAGAGGTTGTTGGGCTTTCTGCACTGCAGTGATGATGGGCAGAAGGACAGGGTTTAAAACTCAGTAGGTACCAAGAGGTAGGTACACTGGGTGCTCTGACAGGCTCCAGGCTCCCTGCGGTAGGCAGAAGAGTCACTGATAATGAGACTTGCGGAGCGTTGTATTTTTTCATAGCTCCTGCTGTAGTTTTTTTGTCCCATTAATGAACACTATTCATTGCTTAAGTAGCTACATGGTAATTAGTGCCTCTACAAGTGGTGTATGTCCTTTTCTTTAAAAAGCAAATATATCATCTTTAAGCTATTGAGATTCAAATGACTCAGGTGCAGTTCTGACCATGCTCACTTGTACAGGGGAAGGATAAAAATAACGTCTGGAGAAGCTTCATGGTTTTCTTTATCCTTTGGCCCTTGTCTGTGTACTGAGCTATAGTAGCTGAAGGAAGGGCGTAGTTTAGGAACATCTCTGTCTTTGCAAACTGGAGAAGCAAAACAGATGAGTCCGTTACCCAGCTCTCCAGATGTCTGTCAGCAGCTTTACACCTGTGGAATGTGGAATGCGCTCAGTGACCACTGTTGCATGCTCTGCTGTGTGCTGAGAGGCCGAGAGCCCCTTTCAGACCTGATTCATGTGGATGAGGCAGCCCAGGGGCTGGGGAGCCAAATGGCCTTGCAGAGGCTGTCAGAGCATGAGCAGAGACGCTGCTGTCACTCTCGCTAACCCTCCCTGGCCGGGCAAAACAGGAGTGAGCCTGAACTCTCTCTCTTTTTCTCCCATAAAAAAAGCAAGTGTATAATGAGATTGTTTTTATATCATTTGACAGCAAATGCAGCTGGATCCCCACAAGCTAGAAATAGGTGGTAAACTTGACCTGTTCAGCAGACCTCCTGCCCCTGGAGTGTTTCCAGGCTTCCATTATCCACAGGATCTTGCCAGGCCTCTGTTTTCTACCACAGGTAAGGGAAGATCATCGTTTGTGGGGATTAAAAAAAAACCAAAAAAACACCACAACAACAAAAAACAAACAAAAAAACAGCAACAAAAACCAGCCAGTATATGTAATGTGTATCTCTACAGCTCCGTATGCCTCAAAAACTGAAGCAGGCAGGATTGTTCCTGGGCATGTAGAGGCTGTTGTGCCCAGGGCTCTTGGAGCTGCTGCACTGGGCTCTGCCACCCCCCGTGCAGGACCCTGCACGTCACTGAGCTGTGGCACTTGGCTCCTGCAATCCTGTCTGTGCAGCTGGTTCTTATGTGCCTGATTAATAGGCTACAGAGTGATTTTTAGAAGTGATTTTGATAAAACACTTGAAAATGTTTCCATTGCAGAGGATTGGAAGTGGCCCTGGTCTCTTTCTTGCTTGTGTATTTGCCATGTTGTTCTTTTCAGCTCCTCCACTCACAAAGTTTTTGTTTGTTTTTTGAAAACAAGGGGTTTTTGTTAAAGGAAAACTTCAATAACAGCATTGGAAGTATCACAAGAGGTGTATTTGTGAATTGTTTGTTTTTTAAATATAAAATCCCCATATGTGTTATGAAGTCCAGCAATCTCTAGGGCTTAAAATGGCATATTGAACGTAAATAAATAAATAAATGCAGTTTACATTGATCAACTGCTTTCCAATCTGTTGGAGAAGTAATTATAATTAATGCAATTCCCAAAGTGCAGTAAACTTCACTGCACTGTTCTTGATGGTTCTGACCACGGGAGACTGCAACTCCTGATATTCTGCTTTTGGAGGTCACTGGTACTATTCCTGTTGATTTCCATCTGCCAAATGTTGGTTTTGTTCTCTTCCCATGGCTCTACTTTCCCCTTAGACTTTTTCAGATTTTCTTTCCGTGTTTAAGATGTCGAAGTCTGCCTTCTGTATGTTATTAATTGGCAACTAATGTGATTTTCCTTCCTAACGTTCTCTGATTTTATGATGCAATATTGCACTCTCATTCTAACTCAGTACAGACGTGGTCATATTCACCCTTGGTTTAACCCTGTTGAAATTAATGAAGTTCAAAGTGTTACAAATTTTGTCCCAAATGTGACAACAGCAACAGATGAGAATCAAGCTGAAACCTCCGTGAGAATTGATTTTCAAATGCAGATGTTAGATACCTCTCAGGAACTCCACCAGTGGCTCAGTTTGTCTTCCCACCCTTATCTGCGGATGGAAATTCTTAACCATCAAATGCACATTTCCAGCACATACAATCAGTGCTGATGCTAGGTGTACATTGTGGGATGCTACCCGGTGTTTTGGTCTCTGTGAAGGTACTTTGATAGTACAGGGCCAAAATATTTATTGCATCTGCTTCAATGCATAAACACAGATGATTTACAAACCTCTGACTGTTTTCCTGTGGCAGCTGTTTCTTTATCACTGTGTTCAGTCTGCCCTGTGTTGTCATTACACAAATGTTGTTTCATGTATGGTTTTGCTACTGAAAGCTGTATTGGGCAGAGTTTACCCTATCAGGCAGAAAAGCACCAGTCCAGTTGGTATCTTGAGCTTTTTCTCTTACAGATGCAAGTGTGGCTTGCTTCTCTATTCATGAAAACAAGAGGGGAAATAATATGGAATAGATACATTAAAGAAGGCAAATTAATAGAAAACTTTCACTAGAGATAAATAAACTTGCAGTAGCTTGTCCGTGAGTATATTAATCACAGGAGTCATCACACGGTAAATCTAGGTAAAGAGTGCTATCAAAGTGAGCAAACATTGTGGCAGCAATATATAGATAATAAATCTTTTTACTCTGCAATATCCGAAGCATTCTTTTCACCTTATCGAGCAAGCGTGCCGTTGATGTGAATCATTGGTTCTACTGCATTGCCTAGTTACTGTGGGAGACATAAGTTATCTTAGGGCCACCTGTCTTCAGGACGGATGTTCAGCTGCCTGGCAGACGCTATATTTAATAACTGCCTGACAGCCTGCAATGCCACTTCTGGCTTTCTCCAGAGGATTTTTTATTATCAGCCCATGTAGTTGAGTTTGTAAGCCGTCTCCTTTGAAGAAATCTCCCATCCATTATACACCTTCTGAAATCTTACAGGATTAGAAAGATGACAGTCTCCATCCGTCTTGAAGCATTGGAGCAGTCAGAATGTTTATAGATAACTCCGGGTCTCGTTGCCATGGTCTCTCTTAAGTTTCCTCAACTCTTTTTCTGGCTGCTTAGGTTTGTGGTGTCCAAGCTGGTGAGGGACACGCAGCGCTGTCTCCCTCTCCAGTTTTATAGTCTGCTCGTGTTCTGGACACACAAGAGCATTTTACAGTGATCATCTATTGTTGGGCTCTGTCACCAAGGAAGACCAGGTCAGGGACTGACCAGCACGTCAGTAAAACACAGTTTGGCCTTTCTTTAGGATGCAGTTTCTCCGTGCATATTAATTTCTTCCCTTCATTTCCCTCCACTTTTGCCGTGACCTTCCGTAGTGTTTTCAGCACTGATATATGGTGGAAAGCTTGTTTCAGCCCATTCTTGTCCCTTGCCTCAAGCCAGTGTAATCCAGCATGCTCAGCAGTGGGGTTCCTTTCCCATGAGGCAGCGTGACACCATGGCAATGAGCAGTGTCCAAGAAAGGTAAAAAAAATACCGCAGCGGGAGCCTGTGAATGCACAGACAGACATGGGCGCGTAGGTGTAGCTCTCATGGGAGAGGCATGATTGATGTTCCCTGCGTGCCTGTCATTAACTGGTGTTTCATGTAGACTCTGATCAGCCACTTCCGAGCACCTTCTGTCTGGGCCCATAACCTGGGCTGACCCTTTTTAATGTAGACACGGAATAATGACTGAAAACGCCAGACAAAGAAAGTCACTTCCTCCTTACTACAGGTAGCAACAATGCTCAGTGCAAGGTCTCCTCCTGCCTCCTGGTGCCCACAGGCTCCGTTAAAGGGCACTCAGAGAAATCCTGCCTGTAGCTCACTCAGCTGGTGTTCAGACTCTTCCCCTGCCTTTGCTGTGTTTAAATCTGACCTGTGCCTTTGCATCTGGTTCTTAGATGTGATGACCAGGACCTCTGTGTATACAAGCAGTCACTTGCCACTCAGCTAAAAAGGTACCTTGTTCTCACAGGTGCGACACATCCAGCCACCACCCCTTTTGGTCCTTCACCTCATCACAGCAGTTTCCTGCCTACTAACCACTTGGCAGGTAAGTGTAAGTAACCCCTGCCTTCACCTTCACACCTCTGAGCCATTCTTGGCTCCCCGGTGTGGTCCTGCCCTGAGGCACTGTAGCACAAGGGCGGGGAGAGGCTTGGCCTGTCCCAGGAGCTGGCCAGGAGGTGCTCCCACCCACACCAGCCCCTGCTCTCCTCCAGAGGAGAGCAGCAGGACTAGCAGAGCCTCTCCTGCAAGAGAAGAGGGCATTGCAGAGCAGACAAGTCTGTCACCACTGGGACACTGCACAGGAGCTGAAATGTGACCTGTAGAGCCCTTCTGTGCTGCTGAATATGCCCAGGGAAACTGGGGGGAAATTTATGCAAAGGTACCTCAAATAAGCCACAGTTTAAAATGGGCTCCTCCCGTACTGTTTCCCACCAATGGAAGTTCTTGGCTAGGTTCTATATTAAAGTTCAGTGAACAGTTCCTGCCAAATAGCTGTTCTGCACATTTTGCCAGCCTTTTCAGTTTCCTAATTGACAGTAAGTAGAGCCTGATTTTCTCAAATTTCCTCATTTTAGAAGCTCACAAGCAGCTCATTGCCAATTAAAGTTCAAGCTCTGTTGATTAATGTTTTTGTAACACTCATCCAATCAGTAAATGTGGCATGCCACATGACCTGGTAGACTTTTTTCTGTTGCAAATACCCAGTTTTGTATCAATTCCTGAACATTCTGTCAAAATTAACTGTATCTCTACAGAGTCACTCAACTGCTTAATATTAAAGGGGAAGGGCAAAAATACCTATTTAAAAATAAGTAAATAAGCAAATACCTGTTTGCTTAAAGATTCAAGCTATTTGTGCTATTTGCCTTGAAATTTTAAATCTATGGATGTCCATGAGGAAGTGGAGAGCACCTCACCTCCTGTAACATAGCAAGTTAAAGACGTTAAAGGGTCACTGAAAAAGCCAGTGGGCAGGAGAAGTTGTTTGTTTATAGATGACCAGCAGAAAAGAAAACAAGTACAGAGGTTTAATTTAACCAATAGCCATCTCTGGAGTACAGAAACCTGAGTTAGGCTATATCTGCTCGGAGAGGAACCTCTTCTGATGATGGGTGCCTTTAATGAAAAAAAAAAAAAGGCAGGACTTTATAAAAAGATAAGCACCAGTAGCCAAATAGTCAGATACTTGACTAGGAAGGGCAAGATTCATCTTTTGCTTCAAAGGATACAAGTCTCCCATCCCTTTGTCATAGTAGCTTCTCAAACTACACTATTGTTTCTTCTGCCACCACTGGGATCAAGGAAGCTAATTTGTGAGAGGATTTTGGCATAAACAGGCCCAAGTTAGTTGGTGTAAGGACGGCTGTCAGTAGCAATTTGCTTAGGACAGTCTCTGTGCACTGTAACAAAGAGGGTAGGAAGTTGTATACAGAAAAAAGAGTGAGATGGTGAGTGCCCTCAGTATCCTGGCTGAGGAGCCTGCTGAGGTTCTTCTTTCAAGGCAGTTGCAATGTACTGATAAGGAGCTGATAGTTCTGGTAAGGAAAGAGAGTTATAGCTCAGCAGCAGCCACCCTAATTTCAGCTATTAGACCCTAATTTCTAGCTCCCCTCTGACTGACACACAAAAGTTTATTACAGCACCTGTTGCAGAGTGAGCACTGAATCCCTTCTCCATTTTAACATGATGGGAATTTTCTGTGCAAAGCACCGTGCAATGAGAAGGATCAGCTTAAAGTCTGGCCTAATCCTACTTGGATTCAGACCGTTAAGAAGGGGAGGGGTGCATTTCATTCTCCAACATTCTTGGCTAGATGCCTGCTAAATCCCTGTTTGCCTTTCCAGATCCATTTAGCAGGTCAAGCACCTTCAGCGGCCTTGGGAACTTAGGCAGCAATGCCTTTGGAGGATTAGGCAGTCATGCTCTGAGTAAGTACTGGCTGGGTTACTGCAGACAAACATCCCTTCCAGAAAAGCCACGTGCTAATAATTACAGCAGCTGGTGGTAGTTTTTAAAGAAGTTTAATTCCTAACCTCCATTCTCCTATCTGAAAACACTGCACCTAAGATTTCCAGGTCTCTGCGGTGGGAGCTTTTCTGCATGTCACAGACATCACTAGCTGTGCTCTGTGTCTCCTCACTGCTGAAGGCTGGTACCTTGTGTGCTCCTAGAGGTGCCAGAGCTGCAAGACCCCATCGGGCTCTGGGTCTCTATGAGCATCTAAAGTAACACCCTTCAACCGTGAAGATGTGCAGTGGAACAGCTATTGATAATTCTTCTGATTCAGCGTGTAGACTCCCTCTGTAACCATTGTCTGAAGTTTAACTTGCCTGTATAAATGATTTTACTTCAAAAACGTGTTACCTGTAGGCAAGACATGCTTGAGAGCCACACATAAGAGGGCATGCTTTTGCATCTCATGGTGCAACAGGAATTGGTTGAATATTGATGGAGGAAAATCAAGTGACTGTTCTGAAGAGCCTACAGCCAAGCTCTGTTTTTATACACACACATACCACCAAATAGTCTGGTTTCTTTAACAATAAAGTCCCTGAATCCTCAACTGCAGGCAGCTGATTGCTTGTAACTACCCACAAGTTAAAGTTTCCGCCGGTGAGGGGAGCTGAGGAAGAATGTTGGTTTTGTGCTGGAACCCTTGCCAGGGTGGGGGGAGAAGAGGACCTGGACATTTTCAGTCGTCTCTGAGTTACTCAGATATATAGTTAAAGCTTCTTCCGCCGATAGCCTTAAAAGAGCTGGTGGATCTTTCATCCAGTGTTGGAGGTATCTGTGTCTACCTGCTAGTAGCTCCTCCTCAGCATTAGTTCCATATTAAAAAGTTTTTGAAGTCTTGAAAGGACAGTTCTGGCTGTGATTAGCATTGTGCAAAATGTATATGTAATTATTTGCTTTGAGTTATTTTTAACTCTTCCTCCCCCTGCTGTTGTTCTAGCTCACAACAACATTTTTACTCACAAAGATGGCCCAAACCTACAGAATTTCAATAATCCCCACGAGCCATGGAACAGACTCCATCGGACCCC
This sequence comes from Pampusana beccarii, assembly GCA_013399365.1. Classification (NCBI taxonomy): domain Eukaryota; kingdom Metazoa; phylum Chordata; class Aves; order Columbiformes; family Columbidae; genus Pampusana; species Pampusana beccarii. The sequence continues at coordinate 674,149 of VWYH01000160.1, forward strand.
ACCGTCCTTCCCGACACCTCCGCAGTGGCCCAAGCCCACCGATTCTGAGCGAAGCTCCTCGGTGACAAACCATGACAGAGACAGAGAGCGGGAGCGAGAGCCCGAGAAGAGGGATCTTCCTCTGAGTAAAGATGACAGAGACAAAGAGAGGTAAGATGCGTGTGCTTTTGAGCATTCTCCTGGGCCTCCTTTTCCTCTATATTTTTTTCAGTCTTAAAATAACCTTAAGAGCAAAATGTTGCTTGTCTTTGAAGCAGCTGTTAGGCCTCTTCTTCAGATAAGCACAAGTACTAGCAACATTTTTTGAGAAGTCTTTACCTTTTAGGATTTGCCTTCTGTGGAAACGAAGGTAAGCTGGTCCCTGCTAGTAAGTTAGTAAAAAACACCAGGCTGAAGAGATGATCATGTTACTGCGTTTTCAGGGTATACCTGGCTGTTTTCAGTGCATCTGCTTTAAGGTTGTTCTGTATTCTGAAATCATGAAAGTAGAGTTGTGATGGGTCCTTTGGAGACAGTCATAGTTCTCATTAATGTACATATATGCTGATGAATTAAAATGTTAGCTGGACATTAATGGGATAAAAATGCAAATGCCTGTATCTGGAGCAGTGTGCATGAATCCATTAGCAAAACTGATTTTTAGACTTGCATTGTAGACAAATCCTTATTAACGATGACAGAAGGGTATCACCTGGGCTATAGATACTCCATTAGCTTCCAGTTATACGATTCTGAAGCTATAAAGCCCTTTATTTTTCAGAGCTTGGTTGTCTCCAACAGGCTACTTCTTTGTAGGCAATAATGGCCTGCAAGCCTTAGATGTGTGTGTTTGAGTAGTGATAGGGAGTTCATAGTTTGCCTGGAGTGCTTTTAATGAGATCTTCAGGCAGTGCCTTTGAACAAGATCATATGGAAGCAATAGGCTGAAAATCATCTTGCTTTAAATGTTAAATTGTCTGACACCCTTACGTGGGTAGTCATTCACATGGAAGCTCCCTTTTGGCTTTAGTGTAATTCATTTGCAAATGAAGGTTACTTTATTCTCAAGAGTGCTCACAAAGGGGTTAACATGTCTATTACATTTCTATTAATTCAGCTTAAGCTGTCCCCAGAATCCCCGTTTGGACATGGTTTTAATAAACCACATCATTGACCAGCAATCAGGACTACCGCAGAGGAAGAAATCTGGGTTAGCCAATGTAATCATAAAGCATAAATACTTACAAAACTCTCTAAAACACCTCCAGCTTTCAGCACTCAGATCTTACAGCTCTCGAAACCAAACCTGGCATAAAACCTGGGCATCAATGAGCATCTTAGCCGCATAATGCAGTTCTCTCAATCACACTATCATACTTTGAATTTAAAGCGACTCTCATTCAGAGCAAAGTGCTTTTAAGAGGTGAGCGTTATTTATTCCCCTCTTAAAGAGGTGGGAGTAATTGTGACTAATTGGCTTGCTCAGAGATAGAGGTGGGGTTAGAAACGTAAACTCTCATGCCTCTCTTTCTAAACCATAGACATTGTCATCCAAACTCATAGCAGGTCCTCTTGAAATGGAAGACAATTACTCTGTTACATGGGCTAGTTGAGGATGTTTTTCCTTAAGCACCTGGCTTACCTGCCAAAACAGCCAACAACAAAAACTGTTCTGCAACTCCATAGGAAAATATTGTGTGTGCTTCCAGTCAACAAGACTGTCTTGTGAAGGACCTGCAAACATTTCTGTAGGCTTCTATTTTGTGTGCTTCAATCCATGTTTTAGTAAAGGAAACTGAGTTAAGAGTGTTACAGCCAGGAAAATCATTGTCTGGCAGCAGGATGTATTTATAAACACACAATAAGCATTAAAAAAAAAACTGTCTAGGATTCTTCTTTCCCTACATTTCTCAGTGAAGTGGCCTTTTTCTTAAGGTGAATATACTGTTCTTTCAGATGCATCCCCAATTTAGTCCTCAAATTTGTGAACATGTAGCTTTTTTTCTTAAATAGTATGTAAAAGAAGGTAGCGTGTATCTTTTAATGTAGCATCACAGCTATAGCTGATGCTAGCAAAGCTTTTCAAATCATGTTCTGAGCAATTAATTACACAACTAGACACAGCACTATGCATGTCCAGCATCACGTGTATGTTTGTTCACACAAAAACAAGGATGTCTGTTCTCTCTTTTTACAGAGACCTCATGGATAAAAACAGACATTCAAACAGATCCTCACCGGCATCGGCTCCAGTGACACATCAGATAAGCAATCTCATCCGCAGCAACAGCCAAACTTCCAGTGATCCCATCCGGCAGGTTAGCCTCAGTGAAAGGGAAAGGTCCAAAGAACCCGAGCGAGAGCACCCTGACCGGCTGCGAGAGCAGTCCATAGCAGAACACAAGATTAAAGAGAGCCGTTCCCCAGTGAAGGAAACTCCAAGCCATGATAAGAGACCCTCTGAGGACAACACAAAGCCAGTAATCCAGTCTGTGTCCCCATACAGCAAACCTGCACTAAGTGAGAGCTTGAAGCTTACCAATCTAATGAGCAAGGACATGGAGAGAAAGACAGAGCTTCCCAGCGACCTCCAGAAGATTAAGAACGACATCAAAGTCAAAGAGGAGAGGAAGGAAGACAGCGATGTGCTGGTGGTAGGGTCTGAGCCTTCACAGCACTCTCGATCAGTGGAGCATCCCCCCCAACCTACTTTGCATGGATTATCATTGCCTCACTCGATGGCTGCCTCTATGCCCATCTCCATGGGCAGTGTGCACCAGATGAACAACATGAATGTTCTGGACCGCAGCAGAATGATGACCCCGCTCATAGGCATGAATCCTTTGTCAGGAAGAGAGAGGCTGCCACATCCCGGATTTTCCTGGGACCCAATGAGGGACCCATTGCGTGATGCCTACCGGAGCTTAGACCTGCACCGTCGAATGGACTTCCAGCTCCGGACAGATCCTATCCATAGGTTCCCTACCACCTCTGGATTTTATGACCATGAGCGTTCTTATAGAGACAGGGAGCCACACGACTATAACCACGAAAACCTTCTTGAAGCCCGCCGAGAGCAGGAGCGGTTGCGGCAAGTGGAGGAAAGAGAGCGCTTGCACTTACGGGAAGAACTTGAGCGTGCCAGAATGCACCACTTGCACTCGTCCCCCATCGAAAGTCACCTGGCACACGTGCCATCCTTCATGCCTCATTTAAGCGGGATGCATTACCCCAGACTGAGTCCATCCACTGCCATGCACAATGGGATCTTAAACAGGAACCCGCCGACCGCAGCGCTGAGCGCCCCACCGCCCCTGGTCCCGGCCAGCAGCACCAGACCTGCCTCCCCTCGCAGGACTACCCCGCTCGCACCCGCAGAGCCCAGGGACTACTCCCCTTCCAGGAACCCCAAAGAGGTAGAGGCACGATAGTCCCCAGCATTGAATTTTCGACTCACCTGTATATAAAACACAAAACAAAACAAAAAACAAACAGGAAAAAAATCCACAAAAAAAAAAATCCAAAAAAAAAATCCTTTTACAAAATGCACTGCTGTAAACTCTTTTTTTTAATGTAAAATTTGTAGAAGTTAAGCACATTTCCATAAATAATGGGGTCGGGGATGCAGACTTTCCAACAAGAAGGTTGCTAAGAATGGGAATTTAATATATAGGTATTGATTTTGGGTTTTGTTTTTTGTTTCTGTGCTAAAAAAAAAAAAAATAGTTAAAAATATCAAGTTTGTACATTTCTTCCCAAATGTGAGAAACATTTTTAATGGATTTGTATTTTTTTTAATTTTGTGCTCTTTATTCACTTGAAAAAGAAAAAAAAGAAATTTTGCTTTTGTTTTTAGTTAAATTTGCATTTTAAGGGCCTCAGATCCTTAAGAAAAAATACCCAGGGTTTCTTAAAATTATTATTTATGGAAATACTGTAGTTTTACAGTCCACTGTGAGGTTCCCTTCTGAGGCCAATTTATCATTTACCTTGGTACTTTGGAACCGAAGTTACAGATATATATTAAAATATTAATAATAATAATGTACAAAACTGTTTGTTTTTTGCCTTATTATATTATGCAGAAATTTAAGAGGAATTTTTTTTGACTTCTTGTTTTAAACAAAACAAAACAAAAAAAAAACAAAAATAAAAAAAAAATAAAAAAATAAAATTAATAAAAAAAAAAATTAAATAAAAAAAAAAAAAAACACAAAACACAAACAAAAAAAACCCAAACCTGTAAATATTCTGTTAATATAAATGTACACCAATATTAAATTCTTAACATAGGTAGACTTTATAAAAATGGTTTCTAGAACCAGTCTGGTTATTTGTTAACATGGTTACAACTCATACTCTTGTCACAGTCAGAAATTCACACTCAGAAAGCTAAGTACGGCAAATATACTTCAACTATGCAAGAACTTGGAGGCAGGTCTTAGTGGATGTTGGGGGGAGGAAGGTTTGAAAAAAAAAAAAAAAAAAA